>JAABOM020104825.1:0-25531 GCA_011800125.2 Solanum clarkiae
ATATGAATTTGTGGGTTGAGTTCAATTGTTTTTTTATTTTCTTAATTAATTCAACCATGAAATTTTTTACCCTTAATCGTGTCGATATACTAGCGTGGATTCCAAAGTATTCACCTCAAAATTATCGCAAAAGGTCATGAAAAAAGACAGTCTATAGTAATGCACAAAAATCTATGCATGGTGCAGAGAAACAGATAAGAAACTCAACCCTCTAGGAGAGAATAAACTTTTTCCCTTGATCGATTTTAACTCTAGACTTTGTCCTAATTCTTTCTCCATTCACTCTATTTTCTAGACTCCCCACATCTCCAAATGCACTTGATACAAAAACTTTCTCAATTTGCAGAATCAATATTACTGGACTATCAAATTTTTCTTATTCTTCTTGCATATGACATCAAAGTTATTGATATGTAGCTTTGAGTGAATTGAATAAATTCCATTTTGAGGAGACGATATTTGTAATTATTATAAATATTAAATTTATTAATATATTTTTAAAAAAATAATAACAAAAACAATAATTAAAAATAATAACTAATTACATAATCTTAGGATTTCTTTGACTTTTAAGAAAAATTAGGAAACAAAAAATATCTATTCTAGTTAGGAAAAATTAGGAAACAAAAAATATCTATTCGTAATCGAAACAATTAATTTATGTCAAATAAAAAAAATCTATACTACATATTCAGATATATATAATTAGGAACCCTTAAATATCAAAATAAACATTATTCTATCATTCCATCCAAAGTACAAACAAGTTGTTAAGCTATTTTGTTTCTTTAATCTGTGCTATTAGTGTTATACCTAAGGCCAATTTTTTTTTTTTAAAAAAAAGTTACATTTATTTAATTTATTTTATATATTTCATTTTCATATATTTAAAAAATATTATGATTATAATTTAATAATTATTTTTTTCAATTGATAGTTTAGAAAATTTCTCAATTCAATTACATTATTGAAGCATTGGTCATTATCTCGAGTCTTCACTTCAAATAGTTTCAAACTTTTAACACTTTTTATTATCTTATATTTGTATAGTTATTCATATTTACATTAAGATGATGTATTGTTGAAATATGAACCGTAAAAAAAAATTGGTAATTAGTTGATATACCAGCAGAAATTTTATAAGTGGATGTTATAAAAATTAAATTTTTTGTGTATAATTAAAAATATTACAATATCCAACAACGACATAGAAATATTATTTCTTCCCAAAAAAAATGAAGTGATACTCTTTAATTTCACTTGATTGAAATTCACGCATAATTATGGTTTTGATCAAATAGTATTTATTTTTTTAAATTGTAACTCATAAAACACTTATTCTTATTTTTTATGTTGTTTTAAAATATTTATATCAATTAACTTGAAAAGCACGTGCAACACGCGTTTCCGGAGCTTCTATGTGTGTGTGTATCTTTCAATTGTTTTTTTCATTTTCTTATTTTATTCGACCATGAATTTTTCTATGCTTAATCGTGTTGATTTACTAGCGTGGATTCCAAAGTATTCACCTCAAAATTATCAGAAAAGGTCATAAAAAAAAGACAATCAATAGTAATGCACGAAGATCCATCATGGTGTAAAGAAACAGATAAGAAACTCAAACCCCTAGGAGAGAATAAAATTTTAACCTTGATCAATTTTTTCTCTAGACTTTTCCCTTATTCGTTTTCCGTTCATTCTATTTTCTGATCTCCCCACATCTTCAAATGCACTTGAAGTAAAAACTTTCTCAATTTGTAGAATCAATTTTGCTGGACTATCAAAATTTTCTTATTCTTCCTGCATCCGATTTCAAAATTATTAATACGTAGCTTTGAGTGAATTGAATAATTCTATTTGGAGGAAACAATATTTAAAATTATTATAAATACTAAATTTTCAATATATGAAATATAAAAAAATCTATACTGTATATATATTTTGATGGCTTCAAAGAGTAAATTTTCATGATTAGAAATTATTTAAAATCAAAACAAACATTATTCTACCATCCCACCCAAACCACCATCCAAAGATCAAATAAGTTGTTAAGCTATTTTGTTTCTTTCAAACTGTGTTTTATTGAATTGAATACTTTTCATGAGATATTGTATAAACTCTACATGTTATTTTGTTAAAGATTGCAAGAATGAGTTTAGGAGATGAGTCTAGAGTCTTGATAATATAAATGTGCTTGTTGTTGTGGTTCTGGTCCCGAATCGAGTGTGTTCATGTGATTGATATCCTTATTAAATAGGTTGAACTTAATCTTAAAAGAATGTTCCTAATCCATTGAGTTGATGGTTGATTAGATGAGTCGATGTTTTGTGTCCCAAACAGGCTAAGTGATGAGAAATCTTAACGTTTGATAGCTTCTGAGCATGTTGAATTCTGGGAGGAGTATTGAGTACTGAAATAAGTAATAATGAGTCCCGCTCACACTTACTAACTACCTAGCCAGCGAAAAGGATTGGAGCGTAAAAATAGATGTTTCTGTAGTCCCAAAAGAGGACTTGATAGAATTATGGATCCATCGACAGACACGTCCTCTACCCCGGTAAGGTATAGGATGGATGTGACAACAATATTGCTTTTTTGTATAATCACCGGCTCATAGATGATGGTTGTCAATTAGAGAAATTCTCAGATAGGTTCCTCATTGATAGTACTCTAATGTTGATCTCATGGTATGAGGTGATTGATATTGATGAGTCATTGTCTATTCTTTATTATTGCTTTAGATAGACATTTGACATTTGATTGGTTATTAGTCTGAGTTGATGTTGTACCATGTTATTCTACCTGTTTCGGTTTCATTCAGCTATTTTACATACCATATATTCCATGTACTGATGCTACTTAGCATTGCATCATTTTATGATGTAGATACAAGGATTGAAGATCATCAACAAGTGCATCGTTGAGGATCTGAGACGTTCACCTGATTAATGAGCCTCCCTTACTTCTGAGGATTTATTACCTTTATTCCATCTTACTTTAGAGTCAGACTTGATTAGCTTTATTTTCTTTGATTTGAGATAGCCATGGGTTTGTCATTGGCACCGCTTGATAATGATAGAGGTTTCATAGACTAGAGACGAATGTTGATTTTAAGACTTGTTGAGCTAGTTCCTTCTACTAGCCCTTTTTTTATTGATATTATTTTGAGACTAAATGAGATGTGGCCATTACTTTCCTTAGTCCTCCCAAATTGTCTTGCGTTTATTGATTGAATGAGTGTGATGATACCAAGTGGTTCGCTTGGGGACTAGCTGTCACGCCCCGGGAGGGTACCCTTGGCATGGCGGCACTCAGAGACCATCGCTAGCCCCCGAGAGAACCACTTGGCCTTATCATCACATCAAACTCAAAAGTGGAAGAATAACTCAATAAATAAGCATCAAAGATGAGCATATATAAAATAGAAATAACTCTACTGTATCATAATATCAATGGAAATAGTTTAGATACAGAGACTCCTCCATGACCTCTACTCAAATATCTATGAAGCCTCTATTTATCAATCTAGAAATGTGCAATGACAGGCCATAAGCGCCTCAATGAAAGAAAGAAAAGTACTCAATAATAATGAAAGATAAAAGGGCTCCTCCGAGATACTAAGAGGGCTCACCAAGCTCAAGGGATGTACTGATCCGGACCTCAACGATGCATGTGATGAAGCCCTCTATCTACTATTCTGTATCATAAAATGATACAGGCACAAAATGGACATCAGTACATGGAATATACTGGTATGTAAAATGGCTCAAGAAAATAAAGCTCGACTTATTCATCTCAACTCAATAACTCATGCTCAACTCAATGTATGCACATTTGAAGTAAAACATGCTTTAAAATATGTATATGATAAATAGACTCATTTTGAAATATCATCCTTAATCAATGTTACTTTGGAGTTTCTCTTAACTGACATACCTCCCACCACCTATAATTGGATAATGGACAACAAATATCGTATCGTTGTCTCACCTATCCTTAACGTACCATGAAAAAGGACACATAAACTCTCCCTCATGGATCCGTAAGGAGGTGCCCACTTGTGGGATAAGAGTCGCCAGTATTATGCTGAAACGACTGTCCTACGCTGGAAACGTAGTTCTAGGGTGCTCCTCAATCACCTAACTTGGTGCTCAATACTCCTCCCAAGACTAAAATATATTCAACATCATCAGTCAACTCAATCCTCAATGCTCAATCAATCAACTCAAATCTTAACCTCATTTGGGTTATCAAATCTCAAGTACTCATTGTCTCATCTCATCAATGCAAATAGTCAACTCAAGTCAAACTCAATAATTCATGCAATGCAATGCATCAAACTCGATTCAACTCAAATAACGGTCATTTATACTCACTTAAATTGACTCATCATGTAATGCAAGCAAAATATTCATGTGTGGTAGCATATATGACTCAATGCAACATGCTCTTCATACTCAATTTGCTCACTCAAGATACTCAACTCCAATGCTCCACTCAAATCTTCAAAAAAACATATGCATAGATTTTTGTAAATCATGAAAATTTAAAATTAATACTATCAAGTATAAAAGTACAACTTGATACCAGATTGAGAGTATATGATGCAATAAGACTTCATAAAATCAAAAGAATTCATAATAAGTACATAATCTCAATATTTAGATAATATAATTTCTCAAAACTTAACTGTTTTACTAAATCTTGAGAATTCAAGGGGCATGTGAAGAACAAGTTATCACACTTTAGTAAGCCTTACATACCTTGGAGTGTAGAATCTTGAAGTATCTTGAAAGAAATTGGAAGATTTCTCAAATTCTCCATCAAACCCTAGCCCCTCTTCCTCTCTTGAGTTTATGTTCAATGCCTTAGAGAGAATATTTCAACACAAAGAGGTCATCTAATATGATTTGTGGCTGATTTAGGTATAAAAACGTCGACCCTGGGCTTAGGAATAGTGAAAAAGGACCAAAAAAACCTTCCTTAAGAAGCTGTCGAAAGTGGCCTACGAGCGACCTTACGACTCATAATGGGTCCTACGACTTGTAGGAACCCTCTCGTAAACTTTTGGCCTCATTTTTTGGAGTCCTTGGAACTTGCTACAAGTTCACACAACGACTCTTAGCCCATGCTACTGCTCATAGAAAGTGGTTGTAAAGTCTAGGGCTAAAATCTACAGTTTTCTACCATTTTCTATGAGTTGCAGATACAGGTCGTAGTTCGAATTATGACTCATAATTAGATCTCGTAGGTGCAACTTTGCACTGACAGTCTTCAGTGAAATGGCCATAACTTTTGAGTTCGAACTTGGAATAAGGTGAAACCAGTTGCATTGGAAAGCTAACTCAAAGGGATTTAATTTGGTATGTTGTGGGTCAGCAGTTCTTTGTGTGGCTTAAAGTTATGAGCATTTAAAGTTGACCCTAGCACCATCCAACACTCAAAATTAAATTTATAGGAAAGTCTTAAACTCGTCTAAGTACTAGAGATCTCTTATGACTCTAATACATTTCCCAGTATAGAAATAAGGCTTGAAACATAGGTACATACGAGGGTGGAGTTATAAGGTGTCATAATATCTCCTCCTTGGAATCATTCGTCCTCAAATGATGGGTAACTAGAGATTTTGGGCAAGGCACGAATTTACTATGGACTCTAACATTCAATCGGGTCTCAACTTACTCGTGCAATCTATAAAGCAAGAAGTTTAGCAAGTAAACAATTAAACAATAAATGCATCACATTAATCCTCACTCGGAATATACAACCCTGTCATACAAATAACAAAAGGAAGACTCAAGGAATAGGAAGTTCAATAATTTAGAAGAAGAATACTTACCATCAACTCTCTCATCATTTGTAGGCTGGAATAAGTGAGGATATTTGGCCTTCATATCCTCCTCCGCTTCCCAAATAGCTTCTTCAACAAATTAGCTCCTCCACAATAATTTGACAGATACAACTCTTTGTTTCTCAATTTTTGAACCTGACGATCAAGGATTTGGATAGGGATATCCTCATAACTCAGTCTGATCCTCACTCCAATACTCTCGACAGGCATTACCAACTATGGATCTTCCAAACACTTCTTAAGCATTGAAATGTATAAGACCGAGTGGATGGCCTCTAACTCTAGGGGTATGATGTGCTATCAAATCATAGCATATTTGATACCTAAAACAAAGAATTTTGCGAGTTCTTAAAGCGAATTTTTATTGTTTTGATATGTTTTTGTGTTAATCTTGCAAAAAAGTTAGGTTGGCATGATTTTGAAGAAAAGTTGCAGATTTTGCTGAAGCATAGGCTATACAAGCCCTCCTATGAGTCGTAGCTCATGCTACGTGTCGTAGGGTGGTGTCATAGCAGGAATCAGAGACTAATAATCAGAAATCTTCCAAGTGAAGGTCACTCCTACGAGCCCCAGCCTACGAGTCGTAAGACAGACTATGAGTCGTATAGGTGGACTCGTAGTAAGAATCAAAGAGCCAAAATATTGGACCTAAAAACTGAATACCAAGACTACGAGACCAACATACGAGTCATAGCTCAAGTAACGACTCATACCTATAGGTTATACCAGTTCAGTCCAAGATGCCAAGAACCTGATATGAGACCTCGACTACGACTTGTAGGCTAACCTATGAGTTATAACTACGAAATTTATCAGATGCTAGGTGTCTTTTCTGCTTGCTTTCTAAGGTTGTTTTGTAAATACTATAAATAGTTTAAGCTAGTTTTTTTGAAAGAGAGTTCGAACAGTAGACATGACTCTAATATATTTTTGAAACTTTTCTTAGGTTTTAGGGTAGATTAGTGTTTCTTTGGGAAAACCCATTTTGGAAATTGTAAATCTTGTCTTATACTCATTGTTGGTCAATCAAGCTTGTGAGTTTGCAACTTATGGTGCCTATCTCCTCCATTGTTATTGGTGAAACTCTCAACTATGTATATTATTTGTATTTTTGTATGTTTTATCTTAGCTATGAGTAGCTAAGAACCCACAACTTGGGATTGTAGGAACCATGGGTAGTTGACTTGAGATGACCTAGGTTTTATGCATATTTATAATTTGGGTTTTACATGTATTATCTATTTCCCTTCATGATTAATGTTGTTTGGTGGTGGCCAACACCAAATCTTGCCTACTATCACGATCTCAACCAAGGTAGTGATGAATAGGAAAGGGGAAGTAAATGACAGGATTCGGTTAATGTGTTCCCGTCTAATCGACCAAACCTGACCAAGGGGAGGTTGACTGGACAATACGTAATGATTAGTTGGCACGCCATGGTAGCGGACCAAGTGCCATGATGAATTTGACCTTCACCTTCACAAGAGAGTTGGAAGAACTTAAGTTATTCTCCTGCATGTGATTCACTAATAGTAGTTATGTTACCTAGGATAATCGAGTCAACAAACCATGGGGAACACAAATTTCCAAGTTGTTCCCAAAATTGAGTATTTTCTCGAATTTTCATTAGTGTTCATTTTAAGTTATTCTTTGAATCATAACAACCCCCCCCCATCTTGAGATTGTAGTTACAGATTCTAGGAATGATTAGTAGTGAAATCTTATAGTCAAGCCTTGTATTACCTGTAGATTTGACCCTAACCTCGGTTAGGTTAATTACTGATAGCGACCACTTTCTTATTGGAGTGTGACCATCATCAAATATTATGGTGTCATTGTTGGGGAATACGGCTAGGTTTGATTTGATTTCACTATTAGTTAATTCTAGTATTAATTTCTAGAGTCTCTTGTACTTTACTTTTGTTTTGTTTTTGTTGTTTGATATCTTTTGCAGGGAATACTAGGTTGTATGCCCAACACAAGGAGCCAAGGCAATCCTTTAGCCCCACTAAATTTGGAGATCCATTGACTGCCAAGAAGGATGGCTCGAGTGAATGAGTACATTGAGGTTGAGGATAATATGCATGCGAATGAGGAAGACTTAAGAAGAGAGGAGAATCCACCACCAAGGGTTGCCACAGCTTAGAGATTTCAATGCAAATTCTTACGACTGGAAGCAATACCGATGTTACCGGTTCTATAGTATTGCCTCCTCTATCGGTAGATGCTAAGTTCGTGGTATCAAGTGGATTCCTCGAGATGCTCCAAAATTGTGGCCTATTCACAGGTTTACCATTAGAAGATCCCCATCGTCATCTCCAAAATTTCATCTTCATGTGCAAAAGTGTCATGGGGACACAAAATATTTCTATTGATATTATTGGATTAAGGGTGTTCCCATTGTCACTGACTGGCAATGCAGTGATATGGTTGCCTGAACTTCCTCTGGGTACCATCACAAGTTGGGCTAAGCTGCAGAGGGTGTTCCCAAAAAGATATTTCCCAAGGTCGAAGAAGCTGAAGCTTAAGGACCAAATTAATAACTTTGAGCAATTGCCTAGAGACTCTCTTTGCACTACATGAGAGAGATTCACCAAATGATTTAGGATGGTCCCTGACCACAAAATTGTTGATGATGCTTTGGTAGAGATCTTCTATAGAGCACTTGATGATAATAGCAAAGCTCCCGCCAACAGGATCATTGGAGGTGTTTTTATTAATCAACCATGTGAGCTAGTAGCAGAAAGAATGGAGCAAGTGGTGAAGACCAACAGAGCATAGGGTCAGAGTGAGCGTGTAATACAAAGATTTCTTGTGTGGTTACCACAAACAGTGAGCAAGCGAAAGTGAATGAAGAGATTATAGAGCAACTTGCTCAACTCTGTACGAGCATAGATTTAATTTTGAAGGAAAACCTAGTTAGCGTGAAGGAAATAGCTTACCAGTCCCCAATTACTCATGTATATGATGCTCAATTCTTTGATGAGGATGCCTATTATGTAACGAACCGAGCAGCGGGTTTCCGGAACAACACCCAAGGGTCCAACTCGGACTATTGAAGGCAAGGTTCCAGGAATCAAGGTCGGAACTTCAACCGCAATAGGATGTACAGAGATAATAGGGGTGGATATTATGAGAGAGAGAGAGAGAGTGCCAGACGCAGAATGGGGGAGAAAAGAAGGCTACAGAAGCAGTCCTTATGTGACACTATACAATCATGATGTCGGATCAAACAATTCTGATCAAAGATATGTTTGAAAAGTTCTTGAAGCAAGCAGACCATCAAGATGAGACTCTCAAGGAATGAAAGTAGATATCTCTAGTATTAATTAAAAGATAGAGTCTTATTCAGTGGCAATCAAGCAACTTGAACAACAGTTTGGGAAAGTGTCTTCACAGTTGAACCAACGCCAAAAGGGCACCCTACCAAGCAATACAGTTCTGAATCCGAAAAATGAAGGGCATTATATGGCGGTGATGACTTGGAGTGGCAAGAGCACGATAGATCCCCCTATGCTGATTATGGTGGATGAAGTCGTCGAGATGGGGTTTTGGTGGTGAAGTTGAAGTCGAGGGAGAAGATCTGAAGGGTGTTGGGATGCAATAAGAAGAGATAAGAGAGCATGAAAAAGTGAAATCCATCCCAAAACCTCATCCTCCATTCCCTCAAAGGCTCAAAAAGAAGGAAGAGGAGGGTAAATTCAAACATTTCCTCTCAATGTTGAAGCAACTCTCCATCAAAAACCCTCTCCTAGAAGCATTGGACAAAATGCCCGAATATGCGAAATATATGAAGGATTTAGTCGCCAAGAAAAGCACTTTGAGCCAAGAGTTCTCACAAGAACTCCAACAATATAGTGCAATTATGACTAAATGTCTTACTCAAAAGTGGGAGGACTCCGGGGCATTCACCATACCTTGCACTATTGGCGACATTGAATTTGCACGAGGCATTATACGACTTAAGAGCAAGCATCAATTTAATGCCTCTTGCAGTGTTCAAAAATTTTGGCCTTGGTACTCCTACCTCAACACGAATGAGGTTGCTTATGGCAGATCGAACCATTAAAAGCCAGAGGGAATCCTTTTGGATGTGCTTGTTAAAGTTGATAAGTTCATCTTTCCGATAGATTTTGTGATCCTCGACTGTGAAATTGATTTTGAGGTGCCCATCATTTTGGGGAGACATTTTCTAGCCACTAGGAGAGTACTAGTGGATATAGATTCAGGTTAGCTGCAGTTAAGGTTTAATGATGTGGAAGTTTTTTCGATATTCACCAATCCATGAAATACCCAGATGAATGCAAGAGTGAGATATGGACACTCGATGATAGTTGATAAAGGAAGATGACAAAGTCGGGCCACGATGTTAAATAAGGCACTTCTTGGGAGGCAACCAAGCATTTTGCTAATTATTTATTTATTTGAGACAGAGAGTAGTTGTAGTAGTTGTTGGATTTAAAGTTAGAGACAACGATGCAATTGTAATAATTTTGTGGATTTCTGTGCTTTGAGGCTTTGTTTACAGGTAAAAAGGGGAAGAACTGAAGAACTAAAAAAAATTTGGATTTGGAGCAGCTCCTACGAGCAGGCCTATGAGTCGTAGTTTTTACTATGACTTGTAGTCATGCCTCGTAGGGGGAAACAGTGAGCATCTGAAGTTGGTACATACGCTACGAGCCAACCTCACGATTCGTAGGACGTCTTACGAGTCGTAAGAGGGGTTCGTAGTGCCCAGGTATGATTTTTGAATTTTTCCTAAGTGTTGGGTCAGTTACAAGACTGGGAACTACGAGCCATAGGAAGACCTATGACTCATAGTCGGGGTCTCGTAGCCCCGATCTGTGGTATTCTAAAGCCTGACCCAATTTGTTATAAAAGGGGGTCAAAATAATCTTTGACCCCAATTTCCCCATTTTCTAACCCTAAACACGACAAAAAACCATTTCCCATCCCGTAAATCCATTTTTGACCAAAAATCTGGATTGCCACGTCATTTTCTGATGAAGATTCCGCCAAAGGGAACCAAATCCTAGGCTTTTTACGCGAAAATCATCTCTCCTTTTTCTAGTTCACTTTTCAACTAAATTGGTAAGCTTTTTGATTTCATTTTTTTAATATTATTGATAAGCTTGTTCCCTACATGAGTATAGGTTTAGTTTGATCATGCTTAAATATGCCACATATCGCTTTGTTGAGCTAAGCTTGTAATCTAGGGTTTATTGGCTTTCAAAATGATTGAGTTGTGGATTGAGCCTTGTTGAGAGTTTTGAATGGATAGTTATGAGTATGAAATTGATAAATTTTTGGTTTGAGTCGAATTATTGTTTCTCACATAGAGTTGGAATAGTTATTGAAGTTGAAATTTTGATGGTATGGGTGTGATTGCTTGTGTTTGAGCATGTGAGTTGTGATTGAATCATTGTGAATGGTGATTACACTCCTTTGGAATGTTGTATGATTGCCAACTGTTGGTTTGGAATGTGTTTTTTGTTTGGTATGCATGACAAATTTTAAATTGATCTCGACTCCTAGGGTTAATGGTCGCTTTGAATTGCCAATGTTAGTTTGGAGTTGAATATATGTCGTTTAGTCTTGCTTTGCTCCCCTTTGCTTAAATGTGTTGAGATTTGGTGATGAATTTGTGCCTTGAGTGAGAAATGAGTAGGCATTGTAGATAGTTATGTGCTCAGTTACGAGGCACTCTTACGATTCGTAAGTTCCTATACGAGTAGTACTGGCCCCTCGTACCAAGCATCAATCACATGTAATTCCTTCACATTCCTCATACGATACCCACATATGATTCATAATACCTGGTACGACTCGTAGTGGGGGTCTCGTAACTTAGCTGAGTTTTAAAAATATTTCTAGAACTAGGTACGAGACAAGGGCTACAACTTCTAGGCCATATTGTGAGTCATCATTGTGTCTCATATCTGTGATTAGAAAGCATTTTTAAAGGCACAACTAGTTCTACAAAGTCAGTATACGACTCGCAGGTCATCTTACCTATCATAGTTGCATTCGTACCTGCATATCTGCAGTTGCATTAGGTCTTGATTGCCCTTTATTTAGTTTTATCCTTTGTTATGTGTTAAGTAAATTATCTTAATGCTCATGTTGATTGTGGTTGTGTTGCATACATCATATCGCCCAAAGACAAGAGGGCTATCCAAATGTTCAGGCGGAGACTAGTGGACGAGTCTTCTAAGACTGAGAGGTCTGAGGGTTCAGTTGAAGTCCACAGGGTCAGGATTGACCCTTTTGCCAATATTCATCAAACCCGAGCCCATACAGCTCGGGAACCTATGGAAGTTACAAGTGCCTCCCAGTCTAAAGAGGAGGTACAAGAAGTGGAGAAAAATGACTCAGGAGTAGTTCACCTCAGATGACTCCTACACATTCTGGCTCTGAGTCAGAGTCCGAGAGCACTTCTCAGCTTAGGCAGGAGGAGGCCCAGTCTCAACCCCCGGTCGACCCCAGATGGTGTGTTTCCAGCATTAAAGAGATTATGACCAGGGACTAGAAGATAAGGGGCAGGGCGAGCCGGTCCGGCAATTTCACGAGGAATCCAGGTTGAGCACAGCGGGGGTAGATAGAGTACCTGACTTGGATACGGGATTGAACGAACACGGGCTCCATTGGACTATGCAGTAGTTGGGCAAATATGCCCCTTTGGTGGTTCGTGAGTTCTATGTTACATACCTTGCTACACTGCGTCGGGGGTTGCCAAAGAACAAGAAGCCAATCGAGCAGTTAAGGATACGAATAGTGACAATTAGGGGAAGGAAGGTTAACATCTCGGAGGAGACAATCCATCGACTACAATTTGGGCCCATCTATATAGCACTTAGTCGATCATTGAGTATGATAGTCGAATCGATAAAATCAGAAGAGCGATTACAGGAAAGGATGTTAGGGTCAGGACGGAGTTGTTATGGTGGATTGTGAGCCAGATCTGCGATCTAGGTGTGCAGCCTACATGGATCATAAACCATGTGGACTCGATTGTGAAGGTACACCTATCATTCCAGGACAAGTTTTAGTGGTCCATTATCAGTTGGCGTATTAGGCTAACTTTTGCAGATAATATGATCACCTTTAAGAGGGTTGTATTATTTGCCAGCATCCTAGCTAGTTTTTCTATTGATTGGGCCCGGATTATATCAGAGCAGATCCACGAGGTTGTAGCTCAGAATAACACCTCACTGCCATTTCCAATTTTTATTCACTGACTATGTAGTGCAGCAGGTGTTCCCATTGACCTCCACAAGGACCCTAACGTAGAGGATGCACGCACTATGCATCCCAGCCTGATAAAGGTTGACGAGAACCCAATGGCCTTACTACGCCCAACTCCTCCTATCACAGAGCCTTTCCGATAGATCCTCAGGTCTCAGTTCCATCTCCCACCACTACAAGCACTACTCCGGCTACTACAGAGCCTACACCTACAGTTGAGATCGAGTCGACCCCTTCATCCAGCACTGCAGCACCAGCGGCTCCTTCTTTACAGGTTGACCATCTCTTCTCTATTATTGCATTACAGGCTTTATTCTATAGGTTTACTATAGCGGAGGGGAGGCTTCATGAGCTGTCAGCATGGGTCTGGCCATTGATTGATCAGACTATTCGGGTCTCCGAGGAGAGGATGAAGGCATGTGCCTACGAGTTAGTTGATAATAGAGTCCGAGTGGTTGATGCATGGGTTGAAGCATTCGAGGCTAGAGTCCAGAAGAGGCTCGAGGGTGCTAAGCCTGCCGACACAAGTGTGATGACTGATGAGTTAGCCAAGTTCAGAGCTAATTTATTGCAGCTATTAGCATCTTCTATTCCAGCCCAAGAGGTAGCACAGGGAGAGGACGAGGCTTTTGATTGGCTCGCTGACCTTTCGGACATCCGAGGGAAGAGGCCCCTTAAGCATGCTAACCCAGAGCCATCATCAAAGAAGCCAAGACAGGAGGAATAGCCCATACCTGAGGAGGTGGTGCAGGAGTCACTTTTATTAGCGGTTATTAAGAGAGAAAGCACAGCATACCCCACCTGGAGAGGGTACTTCCGGCACTACAGCAGAGAAGGAGAGTCAGCCCCAAGACCCCACTGATTAGCCTGAGACCGGGCTTGACGCACCAAGATGTTTGACTTCTTTTGATCCCAGTTCTTACCTTGACATTTTGGATACTTTGTTCTCTTTTTAGACAATCGCTTTATTATGTTGATTTTTGGTTGTATTTAAATATATTTATGTTGGATGTTATTTTTACTTTTATTTTAGATGATTATTTTTGGGTTTGTATGAATGTATGTATATATTTCTATGTTATCGTGCTTTTTTTCCTATACTTTGAGGACAAAGTATTATCTTTTGGCGGGGTGGTAGTAGTTATGGATTAAGGTGAACTCTGAGTAGCCTCAAGTCCATAACTTTCCCTATTTTTGATCTCAAGGTTTTCTTGTTGTGTTTCTTTTTCCTTGTAGATATTTATTTTTTGTTGAACCGGAATGTTTTAGGAAGTATAGATAATGGGTAAATTCATAGTAGTAATTATCTATTGGCATATACATTATTGTTAGAGTTCTTTTCGGTGTTTTGATCAAAAATTGCGTACCCTCAAAATTTTTGAGGTTGTAAATATTGATGCATGCATAGATTTTTGAGTGTATGGTAATGTTTGTTCTGATATTGTGAAGGTAATATGAGACTGAAAGCATGATCTATAAGTGTATACTTGATTGTGGATGCAATTGTCATATGTACTATGAGCTTATTTTGCTGCATTCATGCATTTTGTATGGACTCAGAACTTGCCCTCGTATTCTAAGCTTAGTTCAGTGACTTAGTTGAGTTGGAGGTGATCTTAGGCCTATATTCTGATATAAAGCCTACTTTTGCCTAAATTGCCTACCAAATGAACCGGTGAATCCCTTGCTCCGAATGTTTGAGCTTCTCACGCACTCATGCTTTTTAGACACCTTACTAACTTAACCTTATTTGATGAAATACCCTGATATTGGCCCTCATCTATCCTTGAACATGTGGACCTTGATTGATGCTAAAAGCCTAAGTTGATGGTGGCTACATTGGATGCCCTGTTTTGAGACATAGATATTTGTACTTCACCTTAGGCTAAAAGCCTAACTTGAGGGTAGGCCTTATGGTGGTAAAGTAACAAAAATAAGGTGGTTAGTTGGGGTGAAAAGAAAGAAAATGATTAATCATGAGCCTGGTGAAGTAAAAGAAAAGAAAAAGTGCCTTGATCTGAAAAGATGTGCATAAATAAGTTTAAATTTGAGGGACAGCTGTAAAAAGTGAAATAACAACCCGAAAAAAGCTTAAAATGGTGGAATAAGGGAGGAATTAGTGAAATTAGATGTGTAGTGAAGGTAAAAGTATTGGTAAGCATGGTTCAAGGATAGCTTTTAGTCATTAAATGCCTAAAATGCCATACCAAAGCACCATGAACCTATTTTACAAGCTCTTAAGTCCTAAAATAATCGAAATTCACTTTGTCATTGAGCCAAAAGATGAGTACAAGGGCAAACTTATGGTGTTAATCATTGTGCATATATTTCAATTGTGAGAGTGAGAATGTTTCCTCACTCCCTGATTTCTGCATGTTCTTGAGTGAGTATAAGAAACTTCTTTCTAGTGAGGGAATTTGCACTACTTGAGTAGCATATGACTACGCCAGTGAATGTGAAAGTTTAATGCTCCTTAGCTTATCAAAGTAGGACTGTCAGGTACCTCATGATGTTCTTGTTTGCTTAATAACTTTGCAACTCTATTTGAAAGTAGTAGTTGGGTACCTGGATCAAATTAGTTGTTGTATATTCCATTGATATAGCTGCTATGTATTTCTCTCTGTTTGCAGATTGAGTCGTCGCTTGAGGGCAAGCAACAATTCTAAGTTGAAAGTGTTGATGTGCTATCAAATTACAACATATTTGATTCTTAAAACAAAGGATTTTGTGAGTTCTTAAAGCGACTTTTTGGTGTTTTGATATGTTTTAGTATTAATCTTGCATAAAAGTTAGTTTGGCATGATTGTGAAGAAAAGTTGTAAATTTTGTTGAAACATAGGCATACGATCCCTCCTACGAGTCGTAGCTCATGCTATTTATCGTAGGGTGATGTCGTAGCAGGAATAATGACCAAAAATCATAAATTTGCCAGGTTAAGGTCACCCTTACGAGCCCCAGCCTACGAGTCATAAGACACACTATGACTCTTATAGGTGGACTCGTAGCAAGAATCAAAGAGCCAAAATATTGGACCAAAAGACTAATGACAAAGACTATGAGACAACATATGAGTTGTAGATCAAGTAACGACTCGTACATATGGATCGTACTAGTTCAATTGAAGATGCCAAGAACCTGATACGAGACCCCGACTATGACTCATAGTCTAACCTATGAGTCATAACTGTGAAATTTATCAGATGCCAGCTGTCTTTTCAGCTTGATTTCTAGGGTTATTTTGTAAATACTATAAATAGTTTAAGTTAGGTTTTTTTGAAAGAAAGTTCGAAAAGTAGATATTACTCCAATATATTTTTTAAGCTTTTCTAAGGTTTTAGGGTAGATTAGTATTTTCTTTGGGAAAACTCGTTTTGGGAATTGCAAATCTTGCCTTGTACTTATTGTTTATCAATTAAGCTTGTGAGTTTGCGACTTGTGGTGCCTATCTCCTCCATTGTTATTAGTGAAACTCTCAACTATGTCTATTATTAACATTTTTGTGTGTTTTATCTTAGCCATGAGTAGACCCTGTGTGGATGGAATACGTTGAATTGTCGGCCTCTGCCATGATCCTCTCTTGAACCCCGTCAACATTTGGAACATACAATCTGCCTTGATACCTCAACACTCATTTCCCCCTTTTGTGAAAGCTAACACCTTCTGCTTATGCACATAGTCCTTCAATTGTAGTAGGAATGGATCTCTATCTTATTTCTCTTTCACCTCTACAACTAGGGATGATGCAGACCCATTGTGCACATGAACTCCTCCCTCGCCTGACTCATCTAGTTGGACTCCCAATTATGCTAGTCTATAAACCTCCTTGGCTAATTCTCTCTTCTCCTCCTCCACCTAGGTAGTACTTCCCATGGATAATCTACTAAGAACATCAGCAACCACGTTAGCTTTACCTGGATAGTAGAAGATGCACATATCATAGTCCTTAAGCAACGCAAGCCATCTCCTCTGCCTCAAATTAAGCTCTTTCTGGGTGAAGACATATTGCAAGATCTTGTGATCTTTGAACACATCCACATATGCCCCATATAAATAGTGGCACCATAATTTGAGAGCAAACACTATTGCTGCCAACTCCAAATCGTGAGTGGGATAATTCTTCTCATGCACCTTAAGTTGTCTCGAAGTATAGGCAATAACTTTCCCTTTCTGCATCAACACACACCCCAGTCCTACCCTAAAAGCATCACAATAGATCATAAATTCATTCATCCCATCAGGCAAGGTCAACACGGGTACAGTGGTTAACCTCGTCTTTAGGTCTTGGAAACTTCTCTCACACTCGTCAAACCATTAAAACTTGACCTTCTTTTGAGTCAATTTGGTCTACAATGCGGATATGGAAGAAAATCGCTCAATAAATCTTCGATAGTAGCTAGCTAAACCCAAAAAACTTCTTATCTTGGTTGGTAATGTTGACCTTAGGCAATTCTTGACCGTCTTGAGCTTTTGAGTATCCACTTAGATTCTATCTCCAGAAATTACATGGCCTAAGAAGGCCACAAATTTGAGCCAAAATTCACACTTAGAAAACTTTGCATATAACTCATTGTCTCAGAGTGTCTGCAAGGTGATCCTGAGGTAATTGGCATGCTCCTCCTCATCTCTGGAGTACACCAAACTGTCATCAATAAACATAATCACGAACATGTCGAGATGCTGCCAGAATACTCAATTCATCAAATCTATAAAAGTTGCGAGTGCACTCATCAACCCAAAAGACATCACTATAGACTCAAAGTAACCATACTGTGTTCGAAAATCTATCTTTTGGATGTCATATTCTCTCACTTTCAACTGATGATAGCCTAATCTAAGGTCTATCTTAGAGAAAATAGTGGCACCCTGAAGTTGGTCGAACAAGTCATCAATCCTCAGAAGGGCATACTTGTTCTTAATAGTCACCTTATTTAACTACTGATAGTCAATGCAAATCCTCAAGAAACTATCCTTCTTTCACACGAATAGGACCGGAGCACCCCAAAGAGAGACACTTGTTCTTATGAATCCCTTCTCTAACAAGTCCCTCAGCTGCTCTTTCAACTCTTTCAACTCCGTAGGGGTCATTCTATATGGTGGAATAGAGATAGGCTGGGTGTCAGGAAAAATATCAATCCCAAAGTCGATTTCCCTATTAGGAGGGACTCTAGGCAGATCCTCAGGGAACATATCAGGAAACTCATTCACAATCGAAACAGACTCAAGGGAAGGGGGCTCAATATCATTGTACTTGACTCGCACGAGGTGATAGATATATCCTTTAGAGATTAATTTTCAGGCCTTTAGTTAAGAAATAAACTTACCTTTTAGTGCAATAGAATCTCCCCTTCACTCAATAACAAGCTCATTTAGAAATTGGAATTTGACAGTTCGAGTTCGGCGATTAACAGAGGCATAGCAATCGTGAAGCCAATCCATACCAAGGATCGTATTGAAATCAACTATCTCCAACTCAATCAAATCAATGAGAGTATCCCTATGATAGATAGACACTACACAATCTCTATAGATCCTCTCAGATTGAATAAACTCACCAACAGGAGTAGAAATAGAAAATGGCTCAAGCAAATACTCAAGAAGAATCTCAAATCTACTTACCACATATGGATTCACAAAACAACAAGTTGCACCCAGATCAAGTAAAGCATAACATGGAAAGGTAAAGAATTAAAGCATACCCATCACAACATCTGGTGTAACCTCCTAATCTTGTCGGTTCCCCATAGCATATAATCGGTTTGTTCCTCCACCTACTCCAGGTGTACACCTCTTTGGTTACCCCTCGTTAGTGGTGTTGTGGTAGAAGTCTAGGCTATATTACCCCATATTGGACACTCCCTCTAGAAGTGACCCAGTTGACCACACTTATAACAAGCATTCCCTCCACCCTTACACTCTCCCAAATGCAATTTTTCACATTTGCCACAAGGTGGCTTCCCTTTAGATCCACGGGTCGCACTTGCTTGAGACTGTGCACCCTGTGGCCTAAAGTTTGATTGACCTTGGGATTTCTGATCATGTCTGTGGCTTGGGGCAGGTGCACTGGCTGAATATGGTGCATAGCCCGAGGATCTCTTCTGGAAATAAGATTTATCTCCCTTGCTCTATTTGCTCTGACTGGGCTCTGGCCCTGCTGATCTGGACTTCTTGCTTAAATGCAATTCTCTGTCTTTCTTCTTATCCTTTTTGGTCTATTGGGCATAGACCATAATCCTGGAAATATCCATGCTCGGAATCAGTAATGCCACCTTGCACTCCCTCTTAACCTATCTACCCAAACTAGATACGAGTTTCCTCATCTTCGCCCTCATATTTGAATCCACCTCCGGTGCATACCTTGATAGCTAGATGAATTTTAGGCTATACTCTTTGACCATCATCCCATATTGTTTCAGATTCACAAACTCCTCGACCTTTTCCCCTCTCAACTCTTGAGGAAAGAAGTGATCAAGAAAGGCACTCTCAAACTCATCCCAAATAGCAGGCTCAGCATCATCACCTCGACTCTCTTCCCACTAATTGTAGCGAACATTGGCCATATCCTTGAGTTGATAAGCAAAAAGCTCAAGTCCTTTAGCCTCAGTCGCATGCATGGTCTTCAACACCTTCCACATCTCATCGATGAAGTTCTGAGGGTCCTCTTTAACCTTTGACCCAATGTAGACAAGTGGGTTCATCCTCAAAAAATTCTTTAGCCTGGAAGCAGTCGTGGGCTCATGAGAGCTAGAGTTAGGGGCTGGTGAATCCTAATTCTCATTTTGAGTCGCTACTAACTGGGTAAACATAGCTATAGCTCCTCTAAAATCAGCCTCTGTAGTGGGAGCAGGTCGAGCAATAGGTGTCACAGGAACATTAGTTGTCCTGGGCGGTCGGCCTCGGCCCCTCGTTTCTATTTGGAGAAGCAGCTCTCAAGTAGGGTTCTCAACAGTGCGAGCTGAGGCATTCCTCTAGGCTACTGCGTGTCTTGGAGGCATGATCTGCAATAGCATAATGCACAAGTCAGAAAAGAAGCTTATAGAGTGTTCAACTCTATCGCACGAATTTAGATCACAAGGCAGGGTAACAGTTCCTAATGTCCTATAGCTTCCTGATTATGAACTGTGGTGAATAACACACACATAAACAAGACTCTACTAGACATGACTTTATAGACTCCCTAGGGCTCTTGAACTCTATGCTCTGATACTAAGTTTGTCACACCCCGGGAGGGTATCATTGGTGTGGCCGACACTCAGAAACCATTGCTAGCCCCCGAGAAAATCACTTGGCCTTATCGTCATATCAAACTCAACAGCGGAAGAATAACTAAATAAATAAGCATCAAAGATGAACATATATACATATAGAAATAACTCTACTGTATCATAGTATCAACGGAAATAGTTTAGATACAGAGACTCCTCCATAACCTCTACTCAAATGTCTATGAAGCCTCTACTTATCAATCTAGAAATGTGTCATAACAAGCCATGGGCACCTCAATCAAAGAAATAAAAGTACTTAATAATAATGAAAGATAAAAGGGTTCTTCCGAGATACTACGAACCTCAATGATGCATGTGCTGAAGCCCTCTATTTATTGTATCTGCATCATAAAATGATACAGGCCCAAAATGTACGTCAGTATATGAAATATACTGATATGTAAAATGACTCAAGAAAATAAGGTTCAACTTATTCATCTCATCTCAACAACTCATGCTTAACTTAATGTATACACATTTGAAGTAAAACATGCTTTAAAAATATGTATATGATAAATAGACTCATTTTGAAATATCATCCTCAATCAATGTTGCTTGGGAGTTTCTCTTAACTGACATACCTCCCACCACTTATAATTAGATGATAGACAATGAATATGGCATCGTTGCCTCTCCTGTCCTTAACATGCCACGGAAAAGGATGCATCAACTCTCCCTCATGGATCCATAAAGGGGTGTCCACTTGCAGAACAAGAGTCACCAGTATTATGTTAAAATGACTGTCCTACGCTGGCAACGTAGTTCTGGGGTACTCCTCAATCACCCAACTCGGTGTTCAATACTCCTCCTAAGACTAAAATATGCTCAACATCATCAGTCAACTTAATCCTTAATACTCAATCAATCAACTCAAATTTTAACCTCATTTGGGTTATCTCATCTCAAGTACTCGTTACCTCATCTCATCAATGCAATCAGTCAACTCAAGTGAAACTCAACAATTCATGCAATACAATCCATCAAACTCGACTCAATTCAAATAACGATCATTTAGATTCACTTAAATTGACTCATCATGTAATGCATGCAACATGTTCATGTGTGGTAGCATATATGACTCAATGCAAATGCTCTTCATACTCAATTTGTTCAACTCAAGATATTCAACTCCAATGCTCTACTCAAATCTTCAAACTCGACCTCAACCCAACATATGCATAGATTTCTCAAAAATCATGAAAATTTAAAATTAATGCTATCAAGTATAAAACTACAGCTCAATACCATATTGAGAGTATATGATGCAATAAGACTTCATAAAACATCAAAAGAATTCCTAATAAGTACATAATCTCAATATTTAGATAATATAATTTCTCCAATCTTAACTTTTTTACCAAATATTGACTCAATGAATTGAAGGGGCGTGTGAAGAACAAGTTGTCACACTTTGATAAGCCTTACATACCTGAGAGTGTAGAATCTTGAAGTATCTTGGAAGAAATTGGAAGATTTCTCAAGTTCTCCTTCAAACTCTAGCCCCTTTTCCTCATTTGAATTTCTCTTCAATGCTTAGATAGAATGTTTCAACACCAAAGAGGCCATCTAATATGTTTTGGGGCTGAGTTAGATATAAAAACGTCAATCCTAGGCTTAGGAATGATTGAAAAGGACCAAAATGACCTTCATTAAAAAGTTTTCGAAAATGGCCTGTGGGACACCTTATGATTCGTAGTGGGTCCTACAACTCATAGGAATCCTCTCGTGAACTTTTGGCCTAATTTTTTGGAGTCTTTGGAACTTACTATGAGCTCATACTATGACTTGTAGTCCATGATACGACTCATAAAAGGTGGTCATAAAGTCTGGGGCAGAATCTACAGTTTTCTGACACTTCCTACGAGTTGCAGATATAGGTCATAGTCTGAATTACGTCTCGTAACTGGGTCTCGTAGGTGCAACTAATAAATTTTGACTCCAAACTCGAAATAGGGTGAAACTAGTTGCATTGGAAAGCTAACTCAAAGGGCTTTCATTTCTTATATTATGGGTCATCTAGTTCTTTGTGTGCTAAGAGTTATGAGCACTTAAATTGACTCTAGTACCATCTAACACTCAAAACTCAATTTATAGGAAAGTCTTGAAGTTGTCTAAGTATTAGAGGTCTCTTATGACTCTAATACATTTTCCACATATAGAAATGAGGCTTGAAACATAGTACATCTGAGGGTAGAATTATGCAGTGTCACACTAGCAATAGTCTCTGAGTATCGATCACGTCTAGGGTACCCCTCGGGGCTCGACAGTCAGTTCAGCGAATATATATATATTTCTCAATTTGGTGAATTAAATTTTTTTCTCATACTTACAATTGTGTTATCAGTATTTTTCTCTTTTTTGAGAATTTTTTTAACGAAAGTATAACACTCTTTCCCCTTTTATGCTGAGAATATGAATCCTATTAAATTGTCAGCTATTGTCAATCTTTATACTTTCTAGCTTCGACTGAGCTGTGTTTTGCTAGTGTTTTTATTCTACATGAAAAAATAACTAATATATGTTTATCATGTGTAAGTAAGTATTAGTAGAGCCTTCAAATTCTTCTTCATTATCTCAGTCTTAATAGATACTCTACTTTTGTTGTATGGACAATCGGGTACATATCACGTTGCTAAAACAAAAACTCAACATACATAGCAAAGTTGTGTTATGAGAACTCTTCCCCTAAGGTTTGTTTTATTTTTTGGTGTCTTTTTTCCCTAAAAACTTTCAATCTTAGTGAACGTCAGGAGAAGCTCAATCAAATGGGTGGCTTAAAGTCATTTTTTTTTTAAAAAAAATTATGTTTATTTAATTTATTTTATTTATTTTATTCTCATATATTCTTAAAAAATATTGTAATTGATTATAATTTGATAATTAATTTTTTCAATTGATAGTTTAGAAAATTTCTCAATAAAATAACATCATTGAAACATTGGCCATTATCTCAAGTCTTCACTTAAAGTAGTCTCAAACTTTTAACACTTTATCATGTTTTAAATTTGTAAAGTTATTCATATTTATATTAAGATGGTGTGTTGTTGAAGTGTGAACAATAAGAAAATTGATAAGTTAAATAGTAGATACATCAGTAGAAATTTTATAAGTGGAGGTTATAAAAATTAAATTTTTTGTGTATAATTAAAAATAATATAATATCCAACAACGTCATAGAAACTTTATTTCTTCTAAAAAAAGTGAAGTAATATTCTTTAATTTCACTTGATAGAAATTCAAGTATAATTATAATTCTAATGGTCTTAACGCTTGATTGAATAGTATTACCATGAGTTGTATTTATTTCTTTAAATTTTGTGCAACTCACAAAACACTTATTCTAATTTATTTATGTTGTTTAAAAATATTTATATCAATTAGCTTGAAAAGCACCTGGAACGCACGTGACCAGAGCTAGTATATATATGTATGTGTGTGTGTATATATATATACGAATTTTTAGGTTGAGTTCAATTATTTTTTTATTTTCTTAATTAATTCAACCATGAAATTTTCTGCTCTTAGTCATGTTGATTTACTAGTGTAGAATCTAAAGTATTCACCTCAAAATTATTGCAAAATATCATGAAAAGAGACAGTCAATAGTAATGCACAAAAATCTATTCATGGCGCAGAAAAATAGACAAGAAACTCAAACCCCTAGAAGAAAATTAACTTTTTCCTGTAACCCGTTTTATCTCTAGACTTTTCTCTTATCCGATCTCCACTCACTCTATTTTTCAAACTCCCCACATCTCCAAATTCACTTGAAGCAAAAATTTTCTTAATTTGTAAAATCAATCTTGCGGAACTATCAAATTCTTCTTATTTGTTCTGCATCCGACTTCAATGTTATTGATATATAATTTTGAGTGAATTGATTAATTCTATTTGGAGGAGACAACATGTATGTCAGATTCAGTGAATATATATATTTCTCAATTTGGTAAATTAAATTCTTTCCCCATACTTACAAGTATGTTATCAGTATTTTTCTCCTTTTTATTTTTTTAACGAATGTGCAACATTCTTCCTGCTTTTTATGCTTAGAATATGTATCCTATTAAATCGCCAACTTTGGCCAATCTTTCTACTTTCTAACTTCGACCGAGCTGCATTTTGCCTGTATTTTTATGGTATATGAAAAATTAATTAATATATATTTATCATGTGTAAGTAAGTATCAGTAGATCCTTTAAATTTTTTTTCGTTATCTCAGGTTTAATAGATGTTCTACTTTAGCTGTTATGACCAATCGGGTACTAATCATGTTGTTAAATCAATAACTCAACATATATAGCAAAATTGCGTTATGAAAACTCTTCTCTTAAGGTTTGTTTTGTTTTTGGGTGTCTTTTTACTCTAGAAACTTTTCAATATTAGTGAACGTCAGGAGAAGCTCAATCAAATGGGTGGCCTAAGCCCAATTTTCTTTTTTTTTTAAAAAAAAGTTACGTTTATTTAATTTATTTTATATATTTTATTCTCATATATTTTTTTTAAAAAAACATTGTAATTGATTAAAATTTAATTGTTAATTTTTTTTTTCAACTGATAGTTTAGAAAATTTCTCTATTCAATAATATCACTGAAGCATTGGCCGTTACCTTGAGTCTTCACTTGAAGTAGTCTCAAACTTTTAACATTTTATCATGTCTTAAATTTGTATAGTTATTCATATTTACATTAAGATGGTGTGTTGTTGAAGTATGAATCGTAAGAATATTAGTAAGTTGAATAGTTGATATACTAGTAGAAATTTTATAAGTGGAGGTTATACAAAGTTAAATTTTTTGTGTATAATAAAAAGAATTATAATGTCCAATAAAGCTATAGAAACTTTATTTTTTTCAAAAAAAATGAAATGATATTCTTTGATTTCACTTGATAGAAATTCAAGTATAATTACAGTTCTAATGGTGTTAACTCTTGATCCAATAGTATTATCATGAGTTGTATTTATTCCTTTAAATTTTGTGCAACTCATAAAATACTTATTCTAATTTATTTATGTTGTTTTAAAATATTTATATCAATTAAGTTGAAAAGAACGTGCAACGCGCGTGTCCAGAGACTCTCTCTCTCTCTCTCTCTCTCTCTCTCTCTCTCTCTCGCTCTCTATATATATATATATATATATATATATATATATATATATATATATATATATAAA
>JAABOM020104853.1:0-25516 GCA_011800125.2 Solanum clarkiae
GAGGCATAATATGCATGCAACCAATCCATCCCAAGAATGATATCAAAATCCACCATATCCAACTCAACAAGATCACAGGGAAATATTTTATGCAAGATGAAAATGATACAATTTATATAGACCTTTCTAGCAACAATAGATGCACCAGTAGGAGTAGACACCTCATAAGATTCGTACAACAATTGGAGATCAACATGAAACTTTTTGACAACAAAAGAAGTAACAAAAGAAAGAGTGCCAGCCGGGTCTATCAATGCATACACATCAAAATCAAAGACTTTTAACATATCGGTGACTTAATCGGGTACCTCATCAACCCCTTGCCTCCCTTGAAGAGCATAGAACTAACTGTGCCTTGGGGAACTACCTTGTTGGCCTCCTTTCTCCAAAGAATCTGCATTTGCACCCCAGCCTTATGGATGAACATACTTACCATTATTTTGATTATGAGGACAATCAACCCTTATTATGACCCACTTCCCCACAAGTATAGCAAACATTAGTGTCCCTCAAACATGGCCATTATGGACTCTATCACATTCTGGACACATAGCATTATGCACCACACCACTACCACCTTGGGCCCTTGGGTAGTCATTGGCAAACTTTCTATTAGGAGCATGAGAAGACCCTTGGCCTTGATGAAACCGGTCACCTTTTGGACCTTGGAACTTGCCATCAAAATGGGCTCTCTTGGCCTCACCACTTCTCCTTTTTCTAACCTTTTCCCCCTCTAATTGTTTGGCATAAGTCATGAGGTGGGACAAGTCCATATCATCAATCAACATAGCGGCCTGGCACTCCTCATTCACCAAATCGGATACACCTGTCACAAACTTATTCATTCTAGACCTCGGGTCAGCAACCAAGTTTGGAGCATATTTAAAGAGTTGGTTGAACTTAAGGGCATACTCCCTCACACTCATAGATCCTTGCTTTAAATTCATGAACTCCATCATTTTGACCTCCCTAAGCTCAAGAGAGAAGAACTAGTTGAGGAAATCCGCTTTAAACTCCTCCCATAAAATCATATTGTTGTTTCTCTTACCCCCTTGAGTTGGTAAGCTGCCAACTCTTCCTTCTCTTCTGGTCTAGCACCCATGATAGACAACACCTTGTATACCTCATCAATAAATTCTTAAGAGTTCTCATCCACTTTAGGCCCATTTAACTCCGGTGGGTTCATCCTCACAAAGTCCATCACCCGAGATGTCAGAGTGGGAGCATGAGGGACTTGGACCACTTGATTGACTTGGTTATCCATGGCTTGAGCTAGCAAAGTAAGAGCATCCTAAAGCTCTCCATGGGTTGGTTGTTCCTCAGTGTGCAAGCTCTTCTTCCTCTTGTGTTAGGCACGATCTAAAAATGTCAAAGAACATTAATTAGAGGGGAAACCTTACTTAACTTCTATAGCACGACATAGATCATGAAAAAGGAAATGTTTCCTAAAATGTCTCATAGCCTCTTACTCACAGTTATGGTACCCAATACAACCATGAATAAGACTCTAATCAACGCGGTGTATTGGATACCGATAAGCATTAACAAACTAGTGCTCTGATACCAAGTTTGTCATGACCCAAGCCTAAGGCCTAGATATAACACAGTGAATGGGAAACCCAAAGGGATCCCAAATAAGTCTCGTAGCATATCATTACACATCCTTGGTCGCGGAAGCAATTTAACAACAATAGAGAATAGAAATAATGGTAAAAATGCTAAGGAAAGTCTTTCATAGCATTAAAACATACAAGAGTCAAAACTTATAGCATCATTGCATAACTTGTCCAACAACACCTCTACACTTAGAATTGAGCAGGGGGCAAGATAAATTTCCGGCCTCACCCACATAGTCAAAAGCATACAATTAGATGATGAGAGTCTTTACATAACGTAAGAACAAGAGATATCATCTCCGGAGTGAAGGACTCACCAAACTTTCTTTGAGAAGATAGTACTAGTCACGGGAAGGATGAGGATGATCATGAGGATCTTTAGTTCCTACATGATAACATCATGTAGGAATAGAGTATGCGTGAATATGTTTGAATATACTAAGTATATAGGATGCAATGCAACAAGAGATAGGCAACATAATCAAAATGCATAATTAGACAATGGATGAGCATATAACAATATGGAATGCGTGAATAATGCTTGAGTAAAACATGCTTATATAGAACATATTACATGTGTAGAAAGAGACCTCTTGATAGTCGTCACACCCTACCATCCTTGGTGATTGAGGTACCAATCCCTCAATTGGTTGATGGTTGTCTCACCCCACATGGTGATTGAGGTATCAACCCCTCAATTGGTTGATGGTTGTCTTACCCTACCATATATGGTGATTGAGGTATCAATCCCTCAATTGGTTGATGGTTTTCTCACCCTACCATCCATGGTGATTGAGGTATCAACCTCTTAATTGATTGATGGTTGTCTCACCTACCATCCATGGTGATTAAGATATAGCACCTCCTCAACAAGATGTGGTCAAATTGCAACACTATAGATACTTTTCATGGACACAACACATATATATCTTCCTTTCATCATCATAAAGTCATTCAAGTCATAGTTCATGCAATAGATCATCAATAGTACGAGAACCCTAAATCGGTCATTTTATCGAACACTTGGTGGGTGTCCAATGCTAGTGTAAAATGATGCAATTCAAGAGGGAAATCATGCAAGAAAACATGAAGTAAATCAACCTACTAGTACTTGGTAATACCTCATGAAATATACATTGAAACCCTTCACTAAATCTCAAAATAGATACTAGATTCGTAGCTCAAAACATGCTCAAATAGTCACGCTTTTATAAAACCCCAACATAGTTCATAGTCAATCTCATAGTAAGTAAGACCAATAAATAAATCAACCTAGAAACATGTAATTTAGGTAAAAAAAAAAAAGAAGCTTGGGCACCATGGATGAAAAGACCCAATGGTTGAAAGCCACATACCTTAGCTTTGGAGAATTCCTTGATAAAGCTTGAGATGAGAACTTGAAGCTTGAGTGAATCTCTTATGATCTGGAATAAGTTTTGGCACTTAAATTTTGAGTGTAATATTTGTCTAAGTGTCTGAGAGAGTATTGAGGAATGTCTTGGATGATATAACGTTGAAAAATGACTAAATACAGGTGGTTTCACGTATGGGAAGACTTAGGCCTAAGACCCAAAAGCCTTGGACTGAGATAAAATAACTGGGCAAAAATAACACTGAGGTGAGCCCTTGGCAGGTCGTGCCAGGGGCGCGGAAACCTCTCTGGAAATTGCATTTTTTATTTTTAAATTTTGATATGGTTTCTCTAAAATCGGGTTTAGACTCATTCCCACTCAATTTTGGTCCGTGATAATGAATATGAAGTCGGATTTTTGATATTATGCATGAATTTTGAGATACATAGAAATTACTATTAGGGCACTTCTGAGGCATATTTTTGGGAACTTTTTGGGGTTGTTTCACCCGTAAGCCGAAGCTTTTCATGAAATCCTTCCTGAAATGGGACAGGTTCCCATAAAGGGGGTTACTTTCCCAAACTGGGACAGGCTCCCGTAAGATGAAGTATGGTTTACCTTAGCAAGTAAACCACATTTATGGATGAGGGGTAATTATCGGTATTCCAAATTGTAGCTCGCTTGGTCTTGTTCGTTATTGGTTGAGGTCTCTTCCCACATATGTGTTACGTTCTATGCAAGTGAATTGATTTATAAGCATGTTTTACTTCAGGCATTGATCATTCATGCCATATTGAAATTACGCTATCTAATGTTTATTACTTTACATTTTGACTATATTGGCTTATGTATTGTTGAATTACATCCAACATACTTAGTACATTCAAGCGTACTAATGTATACTTTATGCATACATGATATCACCATGTAGGAACTGGAACTTCTCTTGATCATCCACCACGTCGCTAGTGAGATTCTACAAAGATAAGCTTTGGTGAGTCCTCAAGTTCGAGGACACTATCTACTTTCTCTTGTTATTTCTAAGACTACTTTATGTTGAATATTTGACATTATGAGGGTGAGCCTGAAAAGTGTCTTGGCCCCTATTCCATTCTAAGTCTAGAGGTGTTGTTGAAATTTTATGATGTATTTATGCTATAAGCTTGACTCTTTATACTATTACGATATCAAAGACTTCCCTTAGTCCCCCTTTCCCTTTTTATTATCTCTAAGTGTTGTTTACTTTGCTTTCACGACCAAGGATGTGTGATTGATATGCTAAGAGGCTTATTTGCGTTCCTTCGGGTTCCCATTCGCCGGATCATATCTAGACCCTAGGATTGGGTCGTGACAAACTTTTAAATCAATAAAGGACATCTTAAAGACATTGTAAGCTTGCATTAACTTTCATGAACATCAAGAAATCCCTTATCATTTATAATCACTTGATTATAGAACTTCGCTCATAACTTAGTAGGATCATGCAAGTAAACGTAAAAACCTGCAATTCAAGAGTACCATATAATAACATGATGAAATGCATCCATTCAAAAATCATTCTTAAAAGTCCACTTTATACATTAAAAAACATAGATAGAGTCATCATGGAATTCAACTTGAAAACCATCACAAATAGTAACATGTCATATCATTATATCAATATACCTCATATAATTGAAAATACATCACAATTTCATCATTTAAAGAGAACTCATGAAACCCATAAAATTCATATTTTAAAAAAAGGTAAATAGAAAATTATTAGATTTTGTGAACGAAAGGGATACACAAATCAAACTCACACACCTTTCTAGAAGACCCTAAGAGGAGCTTAAAGTTTACAAAGGGGAGACTTGGTGAACGCTACGACCCAAGCCTAGTGCCTAAATGTGACATGGCGAATTGGAACCCAAAGGGACCCCAAACAAGCCTCTTAGCATATAATTCACACATCTTTTGTCGCGGAAGTAAAATAAATAACAACAAGAGATATAAATAAGGAAAGCCGGACTAAGGAAAGTCTTGATGTTTATAAAGCATAAAAGAGTCAAAGCTCAAACCATAAGTACATCAATTTGTCCAACAACACCTCTAACATAGATTGGAGCGGGGTCCAAGATAATTTTCGAGCTCACCCTCACAGTATCAAGTGTTCAACATAAAGAGACATAAATTAGTAAGAGTAGCATAGCTAGTGTCCCCGAAATTGAGGACTCACCAAAACTTATCTTCTGAAATGCCAAAACTAGCCATGTGGAGGATGATCAAGAGGGGCTGTGGTTCTTGCATGGTAATATCATGTAGGCATAGAGTATTTGTTAGTGCGTTTGAATGTACTAAGTATGTAGGATGCAATGCAACAAGATATAAGCTAACATAGATAAAATGCATAGTCATAAGCAATGGATAGGTATAATATCAATATGGCATGCATGATCAATGTTTGAGGTAAAACATGCTTGTACATCATATAAGTTGTAAATATAGATTGCATATGTGGGGAAAGACCCTAATCATTGACCAAGCAACTACTACTTGGAATTCGTAGCATATCACCCCCTCGGTGAAGTGGTCAAGGTATCGGCCCCTCAACATGGTATTATAGGCATGTAACCCTCCAACAAGGTGGTCGAGGCATCTACCCCTCAATATGGTAGCATGGGAATATCACCCCCAATAAGGTAGTCGAGGTATCTTCCCCTCAACATGGTAGCATGAGCATGTCACCTCCAAACAAGGTGGTTAAGGTATCTACCCCTCAACATGGTAGTATGGGCATGTCAACCCCCAACAAAGTGTGGTCAACTTGCAATACTATATACAAAATTCATGAATTCAGTGCATATATACAATCTGTTAATCATCATAATGTCACTTGACTTATAAACCATGCAGTAGTTCACCAATAACTTGAGAATCCTTGTCAAGACATTTTATCAAACACTTGGTGGGTGTGTAATGCTAGTTCAAAATCATGCAATACAAGAGTGAAATAATGTGAGAAACCTCAATATAAATCAACCCACCAACACATAGTAAAACCCTTATGTAAGACACCTTGAAATCCATTATCAAATCTCATAATAGATCATAGTTTCATAACTCAAAACATGCATACTCTCAATACACAAAACCAATTCATAGTATAAGCTTGAAATAAACAAACATGCATATTCAATCAATATTTCACAAAACCCCAACATAATTTATAATCAAAATCCATTACAAAAGGTATCCATAGAGGATGCAACTTGGGAACATGATTTTCATAAAAAGGTACATTGGGCTCCATGGGTGGAAGGAATCAATGGATGAAACCCACATATCTTAAACTTGGGTCTTCTTGATGTAGACTTGAAGAAGACTTGAAGCTTGAATGGAGTTCTTGAGATCTGGAATTATTCTTGACACACTTGAATTTAGAAAAAATATTTGGTTAAGTGTTAGAGAGGGTTTTGAGAGGGTCTTGAGTGATATAGAGTTGAAAAATGACTAAGTATAGATTTTTTCACGCATAAGTGGGCATGGGGCTATGACCCCAATGCCCTTAGGCCAAAATGAAACACTAGGGAAAAACTTGAACTGGTCTGCGTCTGGTTGCGGAGGGCTAATTAACACTGATCCGCGCCTCTGGCGTGTCGCTACTAGGGCGCGGATGACTACTTGAATTCAAAATTTTGCGAGAATTATTTTTCTCAACGGGTCCTCTAAAATCGGGGTTATACCTATGTCCCACTCAATTTTTGTTCCCTGATCATAAATATGAAGTCGGATTTTTGATATCATACATGGATTTTGAGATATATAAAAATTATTATTATGGGTATTTTCGAAGTTCATTTTTAGGGCTTTTGGGGGCGTTTCAATATCTCCCCCTTGGCAACATTCGTCCTCGAACGTCAAAGAAACATACATAAGCGCAGTAATCTTGAAGATTTCAGCCTAACATGAATGCAACAAAGGAATTTAAGCATCATTTTCAAAAATCTCAAAATGAGTGTCAAAACTCACCATGAACTTGTCAACATAAACATGAATGCATGCAAAATGACATAAGGGTTGAAACTTAAGACTTGAATTCATATAGGGGGTCTAAATTAGTACTTTCGGCTTGAGTAGAGTGGAAGAGATATGGATATCGCCTTCGCATGTCCGCCTCGGCCTCCCATGTAGCACTTTGAACTTGTTGGTTCCTCCAAAGGACCTTGACAGAAGCTACATCTTTGTTTCTAAACCTCCTCACTCGTCTATCCAAAATCTCTATTAAGACCTCCTCACAAGACAAATTATCTTCTACAACACCCACAACACTCAAGGGCACTATAGCACTTGGGTCACCCACACACTTTCTCAACATGGAGACATGGAAGACCGGATGAACCATATTCATCTCCGTTGGCAACTCCAACTCATATGCAACCTTACCAATCCTCCTCAAAACTCTATAAGGACCCACAAACCTTGGTCTTAACTTCCCCTTCTTTCCAAATTGAACCACACTCTTTGTGGCTGAGACTTTTAAGTAAACCCAGTCACAACCTTTAAACTCAAGATTTTTTCTCCTCACATCGGAATATGACTTTTGTCTACTTTGGGCTGTTCTCAATCTTTCCCTGATCAACTTCACCTTCTCCAAGGCTTCCATGACCAAATGCAAACCTAGAAAAGCAATTTTCCCCACTTCAAACCACCCAACAGGGGATCTATAACGACTACCATAAAGAGCTTCAAAAGGAGTCATACCAATGCTTGAGTGGTAGCTATTATTGTAAGCAAATTCAATGATTGGAAGATGTTCATCCCAACAATCCTTAAAATCTAAAGCACAAGCTCTAACCATATCCTCAAGAGTTTAGATAGTCCTCTCGGCTTGGCTATCCGTTTGAGGGTGAAAGGTCATGCTAAGGTTAACCTTGGTTCTAACACCTTTTTGGAAGGACCTCCAAAAGTGAGAAGATGAATTGACCACCATGATCTGAAATGATAGACAAGGGCACCCCACGCGATCTAACCAACTCATGTATATGCAACTTGGCATAGTCTTCAGTGCCATAAGCAGTCTTGACCGGTAGGAAGTGAGTCGACTTTATCATTCTAACTATAACAACCCAAATAGAATCAAAATGTTTTCTAGTCTTAGGCAACCCAACCATAAAATCCATGTTGATTTCTTCCTACTTCCAAGTAGGAACCTATACATCTTGGGCTAGGCCACCCAGCCTTTGATGTTGGGTTTCACTTGTCGGCAATTATGACATCCGGATATGAACTAGGTAATGTCCCTTTTCATGCCACCCTTCCAATGCACTTCCGTCAAGTCTCTATACATCATTGTAGAACCGGGTGAATGGAATAGGATGAGTTATAGGCCCCTTTCTAGATCAATTCTTTCAAATCATCCACATTAGTCACTCACAGTCTACCTTGGTACCTAAGGGCACCATCTTCCCTTAGGAGAAAACCTCCACTTTACCATCTCTCACCAAGTCCTTCAACTCTAGCAAGGCGGGGTCAAGATCTTGTTTTGCCCTTACCTCCTTAATCAAGGAAGATTTAGAATAGTCAAAAAACCACTACACTACGATTATCAACCTCATCCAACCTAACCCCAAACCTAGCCAACTGATGAACCTCTCTGCCACCTCTTTGTCACAATCATCAACATGAGCTAGACTACCCATAGACACCCTACTTAGAGCATCAGCCACAACATTAGCTTTGTTGGGGTGGTAATGTACACTCATGTCATAATCTTTAAGGAACTCGTACCACCTTCTTTGTCTCAAGTTAAGATTTTTTTGGGTGAACAGATACTGAAGACTCTTGATTTCTATGAACACATCAACATGAACTCCATACAAATAGTGATGCCAAACTTTCAAATCAAACAACATGGCCGCAAATCCAAGATCATGGGTGGAATAATTCTTCTCATGCACCCTAAATTATCTGGAGGCATATGCTGTCACCTTACCACTTTGCATCAAAACACACCCCAAACCAATCCTTGAGGCATCACAATATACAACAAGCCCTTCCAACCCTTCTGGTAGAGACAAGATAAGAGCGGGGATAAGCTTATCTTTCAAAGTACGGAAACTCTCTTACACTCATCGATCCACACAAATTTCACCTTCTTTTATGTCAATTTAGTCATGGTACGATAAATAGAAGAGAAACCATTTAAAGACCTCTGGTAATAACTCATCAAACCCAAGAAACTTCTGATGTTCAACGGATTCAAAGGTCTAGGCCAATTTCTAATCACTTCCGTCTTCTTAGGATCCACCTTAATGCCATTACCCGACACCACATGCCTTAGAAAAGCAATCTCTTTCAACCAAAACTCACATTTCTCATATTTTGCATACAACCTCTCCTCCCTCAAGATTTGTAATAACACACTCAAGTGATCCACATGCTCCTCCTTAATAAGGGACTAAATCAAGATATCATCAATAAAAACCACCACAAACAAGTCAAGGTAGGGTTTAAAGACTGTATTTGTGAGATCCATAAAAATATCCGGGTTATTAATCAATCCAAAGGACACAACCACAAACTCAAAGTGCCCATACCTAGTCTAGAAAGCGATATTGGGAATCTCATACTCCCTCTCTTTTACTTGGTGATACCTGGACTAAAGATCAATCTTACAGAAGTGGCTAGCCCCTTGAAGTTGCTCAAAAAGGTCATCAATCCTTAGTAAAGGGTACTTGTTCGTTATGGTGACTCTATTAAGTTGCCAGTAATCAATGCACATTCTAAGGGAACCATCCTTTTGCTTGACAAACAACACTGGTGCACCCCAAGGTGACTTACTAGGCCTTGTAAAACCCTTCTCCAATAAATCCCTCAATTGCTTCTTCAACTCATTCAACTCTGCCTAGGGCCATACGGTAAGGAGGAATAGAAATGGGTTGCCTATCAGGAAGAAGGTCTATACCAAAATCTATTTCCATTTTGGGAGGAACATCGGGAAGCTCATCGAGAAACTCATTAACCACCGGAACCTACTCGATCAGAAGGACTTAGGACTCAACATCCCTAATCCTCACAAGATGATAGAGACATCCTTTAGAAATCAACGTTTTGACTTTAAGACAAAAAATGAATCTACCCTTGACCACCACATCACGACTTTCCCACTCAAGGATGGGTTCATTAGGGAATTGAAATTTCACTCTATGGGTTCTAAAATCAATAGAAGCATAATAGGCATGCAACCAATCCATCCCAAGAATGACATCAAAATCCACCATATCTAATTTAACAAAATCACAATGCAAGATTTCATGCAAAATGAACATGGGACAATTTGTATTGACTCCTTTAGCAACAATGGACTCACCAATGGGGGTAGACACTTCACAAGGCTCACACAACAATTCGGGACAAACCTGAAGCTTTTTGGCAACAAAAAGAGTAATAAAAGAAAGAGTATATAACAATTTTTTTTAAAATGTCGTATAAAATAAAAATCATATAAAAAATTAAAAAGAAAAGAGAATTTTGACACATGTAGGGTCTCAGATTATTGTGTTCCTAGTGTTGGAACTGATCAAACAAGGTGTCTGTCTGGGGAGCAATGGGATTGGTAAATTCTGCTTGGTGAGTGTGTGACAACTATGTTAATAGTGGGAGTGGGGTATATCAATGCATACAGATCAAAATAAAAACCTTTAATATACTTGTGAAGCATCATGCCACGTCTAATGACCCCTAGAGGGGTGTGGTTGAGAAATTTGACGGTCATCCTCATAATCCTTAGTAATTCATGGGCAATGTCTCGACTTGTGATCCTTTGCAGCATACTTGGAACATGCAATTGAACCGGCCAAACAATCTCACAAATGGTGCTTTCCACACTTGTGAGGGGGAACTTAAACACCAACACCCTTGCCTTTCCCTTGAACATATGGACAACTAAGAATCTTGTGGCGCATCTTGCCACAACCAAAGCATGCACCTGTGTTCCTCAAATACGTGCCACTATGATTTCTCCCACACTTTGGGCACCTAAGGCGAATCATCCCACTATTGCCACCTTCAATTTGTACTCTTCTTCTCCCTTGCTTCGAGGCTATCGGGCAATCCCTCATCTTATGCCCAACATCGCCACACTTGAAATAATCCTCAACTTTCGCCAAACACCTCCCTTAATGTTTCTTGCCACACTTGACAAGTGACAAAAAGGATCCTTTTCTTCTTGTTCTTGGCAACTGGTAGACTAATAGAAGACGAGGCAAGTGAGAGTTGCTTAATGGACTAATAGAAGATGAGGAAAGTGGGATCTGGTAGACTAATAGAACTCCAACTCGGGCCCTCTTCACCTTACTCTCCCTTCACTTATCCCCTGATGTCTTGGGAGCACCCACTTTTTGATTGAGTTGAGCAGTAACACCCATGGCCAATAGTGATAGAACATTACGAACCTCCGCATTCGACATATCCCCATCGGGAAATTGACCCCCAAGTAAGAGTTGGGCACTGCCTTGCCCACCATTCTGAGTAGCTTGTGACATGTTTTGAAAAATAATGGTTAGGGATCAATAGTAAGCCTTAGAGGACTTAGCTCTATCGCACGACATAGATCATGAAGAAGAGAAACATTTTCTAAAACTCCTCATAACCTCCCATTCATAGTTTTGGCATGCTTCACAACCATGAATAAGACTCTAATCGACGTGGTTTGTTGGATCTTGAGGACCACTAACAAACTGATGCTCTGATACAAAGTTTGTCACCTAGGGCCTAGACGTGAGACGGCGAATGGAAACCCAGAGGGACCTCAAACAAGTCTCTTAGCATATCATTCACATATTCTTGGTCGTGGAAGCAAAGTAAACAACAACAAGAGATATGAATAAGGGCAGTAGGACTAAGGGAAGTCTTGATATTTATAAAGCATAAAAGAGTCAAAGCACAAAGCATAAACATATCAATTGTTCCAAGAACACCTCTAACATATATTGGAGCGAGGGCCAAGGCACTTTCCGAGCTCACGCTCATAGTATCAAGTTTTCACCATGAGCATCAAAGGTCGGATGGTCTAACCTAAGACATAAAGATTCCTACTTAGAAGTGGGAGGTGATTAATATGGACTTTGTGGTTGGGTTGTCGTTGATAAGATGACAAAATAAATTTTATTTTGTACTGGTTAAGACCACATATGGGGATGAAGATTATGCAAGGCTATACATTCATGAGTTGGTGAGGTTGTATGAGATTCCTTTGTCCATTATTGTTGGAGGTCCTTCCAAAGGGGTCTTGGTACTAGAGTTAAGCTTTCTACGACTTTCCACCCTCAAATGAATGTCCAAGCGAAAAGGACCATCCAAACCCTTGAGGATATACTTAGAGCATGTATGTTGGAGCTTAAAGATAGTTGGGACAATTATGTTCCGTTGATTGAGTTTGCCTACAACAATGGTTATCATTCTAGCATCGGTATGGCTCCTTTTGAGGCTCTCTATGGTAGAGATTATAGATCATTAGTGGGGTGGTTTGAGGTTGTTAAGATGGCCTTATTAGGACCAGATCTAGTTATGGAGGCTCTTGAGAAGGTTAGGATGATTAGAGAAAGGTTGAAGACGGGCTCAAAGCCATCAAAATACTTATGCCAATGTGAGGAGAAGGGAGCTTGAATTCAAAGTCGATGATTGGGTCTATTTGAAGGTGTTACCCATGAAGGGTGTGGATCATTTTGGTAAGAAGGGAAAATTGAGCGCAAGATATATGGGTCCTTATAGGGTAATGAGAAGGGTTGGTAAGGTAGCTTATGAGTTGGAATTTCCTAGGGAAATTGATTTAGTTCATCCGGTGTTTCATGTTTGTATGTTGAGGAAATGTGTGGGTGATCTGAATGTCATTGTGCCTCTTGATATTATGGGTGTGGCTGAAGATAATTTGACATATGAGGAGGTTCCGATTCAGATTTTGCATAGGCAAGTGAAGAGGTTGAAAAACAACGAGGTGGCTTCCATTAAGGTCAATTGGAGGAATCAACAAGTTGAGAGTGCTACTTGGGAGGCCAAAACGGACATGCAAAAGTGATATCCTTACCTTTTCCATTCTACTCAAGCCTAAGGTATTGATATAAGTTCTTAATATGATCTCAAGTCTTAAGTTCAGCCCTCATGTCATTGTATATGTTCATGCTTAAATTGACAGGTCATGATGATTTTACATGTCTAATGAGACTTTTGAAATGGTATTGAAATGTATTGTTGCATCTTTATGTGGGCTGAAATTGTCATGATTGTGTCTCTCATATATGTCTCTTTGGAATTTGGGGACAAATGTTCCCAAGGAGGAGATATTGTAATGACCCCATAAAGTGCCCGAAAATGTGCCTCGGAAGTGACCGGAATCATAATTTCCATATATCTCAAAATATGTGCATGATATTGAAAATACGACTTCATATTCTTGTTTAAGGGGTCAGTTTGAGTGGAAGATGGGTATAACCCCAGTTTATGAACAAACGATTAGCAATTTCATTTTTCATAATTTTTGATTTCCAAAATCGATGCACCACGGTACCATGACATGCAGCCATCACGGACCTCTATAAATCATGCCTTCGCGACAGGTCCACATTATAGACCGGACGCAAACCTATGTATTTTTGCTTCCTGTGATTTTTATCTCAGTCCAAGGGTTTTAGGTCTTGGGCCTAAGTGTTTCCAAATGTGAAAATACCTATACTTAGCCATTTTTCACCCTGATATCATTCTAAACATTTTCCAATACTCATTCAGACACTTAGCCTAATATTTTACTCCTAGACTCAAGTCTCAAAACCCTTTCGGGATATTAAGGATTGCACTCAAGCTTCAAGTCTCGATCTCCAATCTTTATCAAGTTCATCTCCAATGCTAAGGTATGTGGGTTTCTTTCATGGGTTCCTTCCACCCATGATGCCCAAGCTTCCTTTTACTTAAATTTGCATGATTTAAAGATAATTTGCTCGTGAGTCTTCTTTATTATGAAAATCACTGCACACTATGTTGGGGTTTATGAAATTTTGAGTGTTTTGCCATGTCTTGAGCTATGAAACCAAGCTCTAATGTATGATTTGATGAAGGGTTTTGATGTATCTTGCTTGAGAGTGTTACCAAGTATCTATTGATTGTTTTACATTAAATTTTCTAGAATGATAACACTCTTGAATTGTATGATTTTACACTAGCACTACACACCATCTAAGTGTTTAATAAAATGCCCATTATGGTTTCTTGAGAAATTAAAGGTCTAATGCATGTTTTATCAGCGTAATTACTATATGATGATGATATGATAATGAGATGATGATGAAATGAATGTATGTATTTGAGTAATATATGATGATAAAGTGAATGTATGGATATGGTATACTCTATATAATGTTGGAATGTGACCATGCCCTACTCGGGGGTTACATGCCGGGTAACCTTGTCAAGGGGTTTGTACCTATTATTGGAGGGTTTGTGCTCTGGAACACAGGTTGTAGGGTGCGACTATCCATCAAACTCGTTAGGGGTTTGTACCCATCAACCTATCGAGGGGTTTGTACTCTAGCACCATAGGTGGTAGGTTGCAACGATCTACCAACCAATCAGGGGGTTTGTACTCCAGCACCATGGGTGGTAGGATGTGATGATCCACTAACCTATTGATAGGGTTTGTACCTCAATCACCAAGGGTGGTAGGGTGTGATAATCCACCAATAGTTTAATGGTCTCTTCTTACATATATGTTATAAGCATGTTTTACTTCAAGTATCATTCATACATGTCATATTGTTAGTATGCTATTCATTGATTATGATTATGCATTTTGCCTATGTTTCCTATCTCTTTTTGCATTGTATCCTACATACTTAGTACATTCAAACACACTGACGCATACTCTATGTCTACATGATGTCACCATGTAGGAACCGGAGCACCGCTTGATCATCCTCCTCCTCCATGTGGCTAGTTCGATTTTCCTACAAGCTTGTTGGTGAGTCCTCCATTTCGGGGACATTGCTTATGATCTCTTGCTATGTATTAAGACTATCTTTCTTTTGGTTATGTATTGACTACAAGGGTGAGCCCGGTTGCTTGTCTTGGCCCCCGCTGTTATCTATGTAGTAGAGGTGTTGTTGGACATGTTATGTATCTAAGCTACAAGCCTTGACTCTCTTGTTCTTGATGTTATGCTATGGGAGTTTACCCTTAGTGCCAATTCCCTTGTTTATGCTTATTTCTTGTTGTCATTTTAATTGCTTCCACGACCAAGGATGTGTAATGATATGCTATGAGGCTTCTTTGGGGTTCCTTCGGGTTCCCCATTTGCCGGTCACGTCTAGGCCTTAGGCTTGGGTCGTGACAAACATCATGCTTTTGATTTGTCTTTTGTTTTAGTAGGCTCCGTTCACATGTTAGGTGGGACCCAGTTTGAATAAATTAGATAAAGATAGTAAGTCCTAATAAGATTTACTATTTTTAGATAGGTTTACTACTTTTAGAATAAAGTAGGGTCCAGCCATTCCTAAAATGGTGTGACATGTGTAATAATATGTTTTATTTCAGAGTCTATTCGTAAGGTCAAACTTCTCCTATAAAAGGGAGACCAACTCTTTAGTGGAGGGACAAGCTTAACTGAGTCCGTATCTTTCTTTCAAGAGTCCTTAGTCTAGAGTCCGAGAGAAATATCCTTACAAAATTCTCTCAAAGTTACTACACTTTTGTAAATATACTTTCTGTCTGAATAATATGATCGTTGGCTAAACCTTCTCTTGTTCTTCTCTCTTGAGGGTGGGATGGGTTATTCGGTATCATAGTCTAAAGGAGCAGGGAAAGGTCAAAGGTGACACTCCAGTGAGCTCTGCTTATCGGGAAATCGATGACTCAGTATGTTACACGATATCAACTAGGCACTACTGCAACAATAAATGTTTTCCCTTACACTGCTTGTTATGATTACAATAGCCTCTAGAAATAGAACCAATCTAGGTAAACCAGTACGGCCAGAAAGAGACTTTAGGAGGGCGTAAGATCAAGGGAGTTATAGGCTAGGGAGTGTCAATCGAAGACCATGTAGAAATCCCAGAAAAGTCAAAAAAAACTTGTCATATGTTTTACTGTTGGGTTGGTAAGGTCGTTATTATGCTCAGAAACCCAGAGGGACTTGGGATGGAATGCCGCCTAACAAGGACAAGATGCTAAAAATATTCTAGTGGTAGTGCCTGAGTCGATCTTGCATGGAATATGGTCCCATACTGCTTGTATCCTATCTGAGCCACCAGGGCCCCGGTCTTGAAGATCCTGTTTGTGGTATCCTCCTGTAGCCCCTACTTACCTCGACACACCCTACATGGTATTAGAGCCATTTTTGTGTGTGTGTTTACTTCCCATCTGTGTGTTTACTTTGAGACTCGAACGATCTCTCATGTCACCAGAGGATGAATTATCAGCAGCCATCCAGCCCAGATGTTCCAAAAGGAAGGTCTACAAATGCCAAAAACCAGATATTGCCCTTACACAAGAAAGGCAGAAAGAGCCACTCAGGTATTTGCAGATGTAGTCACTAATAGTAGTAATGGCCATAAGAAAGATGATGACTGTTCCCAACCAGAAGATGCCTTATTCCAGACATCTTGAGCCAATGAGGTCGGCATCATCTCCCCTGCTGAAACACCCCACATCCAATTGGCAATATATCTATATAACTGGACCAAACCAATCCAAGTTATTGCCTTCATGGACACAAGAGCAACAACGTCAATGCTCAACCCTAACATTCTTCGAAAGAAGTAGTGGATTCCATACTCGAAACACTTCAACACTGCCTCTAAAGGAGTCTTGACTGCTAGAGCCATCCCGAAGGACCCAATCATGATTGAGTTCTTCCCAGGAGTATAGTTTTGAACACAAATACCTGGATCTTTCGTCCCAGAGATTGACCTTATCATAGAGTTTGATATCTACAAGTAGTTAAATAATCAGCTCAAGGTTCGAACACAAAGCATACCTTTTAAACATAAATTTAAGCTATATACGACTGTCAAAAGGCTATTTCTTAACATAGAAGAAGAGTAGATTAAGGTTGCTGAACATCAGCTCATCAAGGAATCATATGTCGATTCACATAATGAGTTTATGAAAAAGCATGATAACCCTTTGTGGTTGAATGAAGAGCTTTTCATGAGACTCTCATTCAAGAAGAATGAGTACATCGATCCAAAATATGCAAGTCACTTAGGAATGAACCCAAAACATCTCCAACTTGCCAGAAAGGAATGTGAAGAGTTACTGGAATTTAGGCTGATTGAACCATCAATTCACAGTGGAATTTTGAGGTATTCTATATCAACAAGTGAGCTAAACATACTAGAGGAAAACTCTAACTAGTCATCAACTATTAGCCTCTCAATCACTTCCACTGGATGATATGTTCCCAATTTTGAATACGCTGACCTTTTTCTCACAACTAGCCTAAGCCAATTACTTCTCAAAGTTTGATCTCAAGTAAGGCTTCTGGCAACTAGGTGTACACCCTGAGGATGCCCAAGACCAACTTCTGCATACTCGACCACCGTTATTAGTGGAAGGTCATGTCATTTAGGCTCAAACCAGCACCCTCACTTTTCTAGAAGTCCATGATCCAAATCTTCTAGTCTATCCTCCACACATCACTAATCTATATCGATGATATCCTGCTATTCGGTGATACTTCCAAGGAATGTTATGCCGTTCTCTGCCAATTCCATGAATTAGTGAAGAAGTATAGCATTATGCTCTCCACAAAGAAAATGATTCTTACGAAGGATGAGATATAATTCTTAGGAATGCGTTTTTCTCATGGAGTTTACCATACAAGGCCACATATCTTCCAGGAATTGCTCAAGTTCCCCGATACCAACATGACGAAAAGAAACTCCAATAGTTCATCGGTGTGATTAATTACGTCTGAGACTTTATCCCTAATTGATCTATATTACTCCACTCACCAAGATGCTGAAGAATTATAGTCAAGTTTGGGGAAAGGACCAAGGTGATGCAGTATGCCATATTAAGAACATATCTAAGGATGTTGAGGCCCTCAACATTCCCTCAGATGGTTTGAAAACCTTACAGACTGATGAGAGAAATGAATACAGGAATGCTATCCTCCTAGAGGAAAAGATGGCATTCGGAAAATATGCAGATACGCTAGCGAGAGATTTAAGGATGCTAAACAATGCTACCACTCCACCTTCAAGGAAATCCTTACTGTAAAAAATGGCATTGAGAATTTCAACATTTTTATGATTCATATAGAATTTTTGATTGAGATAGATATGAAAGCCTTTCCGAAGATGAAGCAGTTAAATCCTGAGATCATTCCTAACCCTCAGATCCTTTGATAGGCGCAGTGGTTTTCTCCTTACAATTTCTAGATAAAGCACCTCAAAGGAAAGGATAATATCATGGAAGACTTCCTGTCTTGACCAGAGATATTTTAAAAGAGGTTCACTGCTAGGTCGGATGAAACTCAGGAAACACCAGCAATCAACCTGCGTGCATAAGGCTAAAATCATAGAAATGGAATCATAATGTTGCAGGACTGATGAGCAAGAATAGGTAATTCACTCGATCACTAAGAAAAGGTCTTGAGAAGAGAGACCTGAGCAAAAAGAAACACAATGTTGATTGGTAGATGGAAAAAGGATACTCCCACCCGCCAGCGACACCTTTAACCTCTGCATAGTCCGATGCTACCCGATGACATGTGCAAGTTTTACCATGCCAAAATTAACACTTTCTCCAAAACTTATCACTTACCTAAATTGTCTGTCAAAATTACCTCAGCTTCCATACCAAGTTTAACCCAAAGCTTCATCGCCAATTCAGCCACAATCTTTTGTAAGCAAGTCCACCACAAACTTTATGACCTAGCCAGCCTCAATACTTCATCACCAAGTATCCACACTAGCAGCTTAACCACCTGCTTCAAAGCCGCCTACAATTAACTTGCGCACCTGCTTACATGCTGCCAACAAGTACTTACCCTCCAGCTAGCCAGATGTCTACAAGTTGCTGACTCACTAGCTTGCATATGTTGTCACATGCCAAAATCATGCTTTTGTTTTTGTGTTTTATTTTCGTAGGCTCCATTCACATATTAGGTGGGGCCCGGTTTGAATAAATTAGATAAAAATAGTTGGTTCGAATAAGGCTTACTATTTTTACATAGGTTTACTATTTTTAGAATAAGGGAAGGCCCATGCATTCCAAAAATGGTGTGCCATGTGTGATAATTTTTTTTTTAATTTAGAGTCTGTTTGTAGAGCCAACTTTGTCTTATAAAAGGGAGGACAAGTCCTCAGTAGAGGGACAAGCTTAACTTGGTCACAAGCTTAACTGAGTCTCGGTCTTTCTTTAAAGAGTCCTTAGTCTAGAGTCTGAGAGAAATATCCTTAGGAAATTCTCTCAAAGTTACTAAACTTTTGTAAATACAATTTCTGTCTGAATAAAATTCTTGGTTAAATTTTCTCTTATTCTTCTTTGTTGGGGGGGATGGTTGTTCGATCCCGTAGTCTGAAGTAGGGAGGCGTCTAAGGTGATACTCTAGCGAGCTCTTCTCATCGAGAAACCGATGACTCGGTAGGTTAAACAATATCAACTAGGCATTACTACAACAGTAAATGTTTGCCCTTACACCGCTTGTTGTGATTACAATAGGCTCTGGAAGTAGAACCAAGCAAGGTAAACTAGTACATCCAGAAAGACATTTAAGGAGCTAAAACACCCCCAAAAACGCCCTGAAAACATGCTTCAAAAATGCTCATAATCGAAAGTTTAATATCTCAAAATGTGTGTATGATATCGAAAGTTTGACTTCATATTCTTGATCGTGGGAAAATTGAGTGGAAAATGGGTATAACCCTGATTTTAGAGGAACCATAGGGAAATTTCATTTTTGCCAACTTTGTAATTCCAGCGTGCATCCACATTGGCTCCACGACGTGGACCCATTGCAGAGCAGTGTTATGACTTTCTTATTTTTTTTGTTTCAGCCTAAGGCATTGGGGTCTTGGCCCCATGCCCTGCTACGTGTAAAAATACCTATACTTAGCTATTTTCAACTTATATCACTCAAAACCCCTCTCTAACACATAGCCAAATATTTCATCCGAATTTAAGTGTCCCAATCTCAATTCTGGATCTCAAGAATTTCATTCAAGCTTCAAGTTCTCATTCAAATATACATAAAAAAAATCCAAATTTGAGTTATGTGGGTCTCAACCATTGGGTCCTTCCATTCATGGTGTCTAACCTTCCTTTTTATGAAACTTGCATATTTTCAAGTTGTTTCACTTATGAGTATTACTTATTCTGAATTATTTACAAATTTTGTTGGGGTTTTATGAAATATTGATTGGAAACACATGTCTAGCTATTTTAATGAAACGACCCCAAAAAGTGCCTGAAAATATGCCTCGGAATGCCCAAAATTTTTAATTCCATATATATCAAAATCCGTTGGTATTTCAAAAATTCAACTTCTTATTCTTGTTCAGGGGGTCAAAATTAGGCGAAAAAAGGGTCTAACCCCGATTTAAGAGAAAAAGATTAGCAATTATGAAATTCTAAGAATGCAATTTGCAATGGCAAATCCGCGTCAGGGAGTACAAAAAGTGGACTATTTTTTTATTTGGTCCAAGACTTTTAAATATTGGGCCTAAGTGTTCCCAAATGTTTTTTGCCTATACATTATCCTTATTTCACCCTCATATCATTCTACACATTTTTCGGTACTCACTCAAACACTTAGCCATATTTTCACTCTCAAAATTCAAGTGCCAAACACTCATCCCAAGCTAAGGTTCTCCTTCAAGGTTCTTCTTCAAGCTTCAAGTCTCTATCTCCAATATTCACCAAGTTCATCTCTAAGCTAAGGTATGTGGGTTTCTTTCATGGGTTCCTTTTACCCGTGAAACCCAAGCCTTCTTTTACTCAAATTGCATGATTTAAAGTTGATTTACAAATGGGTCTTGCTTATTATGAAATTTAATGCACACTATGTTAAAGCTATGTAAAGTTGTGATTGTTTTGCTATATTTTGAGCTATAAATCTTTAATCTATTGTAAGATTTAATGAGGAGTTTTGATGTATTGCTTGAGGGTGTTGCGAGGTGCTGATTGATGGTTTTACGATGGATTTTCTTCTATGATTTCATGTTAATATTTTATGGTTTTATACTAGCATTACACACCCTCTAAGTATTTGATAAAATGTTCGGATGTGGTTTCTTGAAGAGTTGAAGGTTCAAAGCATGAGATATGAAATGAATGATTATATGATGATGAAATGAGCTTATGTTTATGATACACTCTATATAAAGTGTTGCATTGGACCATACTCGATCTGGGGGGATAAGAGCCCAGGTAACAGAGGTGGGGGTTTGTAATCATCAACTATGTGAGAAGTCTGTACTTCGCCATTATGGTGATAAGGTGTGATTATCATCAACAATGTGAGGGGTTTGTACCACACCGCTAGGGTAATAGGGTGAAACGGTCATCAACTTCCAAGGGGTTTGTACCTTGAAAATCTAGCTTGGTCTCTTATACACATATGATATCCTATATGAGCATAAGCTGCTTAAGCATGTTTTACTTATGCATTGGTCACATATGTCATATTATTATATTATGCCTATTGCCTATTGTTTTGCATTTTGATTATGATGCCTAATTCTTGTTGCATTGCATCCTAGATACTTAGTACATTCAAACGTACTAATGCATACGCTTTCCTACATGATATCACCATGTAGGAACCGGAGCCAAAGTTGATCATCCTCCTTCACATAGCTAGTTTGATACTACTCAAGCTAGTTGGTGAGTCCTCCACTTCAGGGACCTTATTCTATGTTGCTCTTATTATGTATTGAGACATTCTTCCTTATGTTCTATTTTGACTATGAGGGTGAGCCCGGTTGCTTTGTATTGAACCACACTATGATATGACCTTGGCTCTTGTCTCTTGATTATGATGTTATGCAAGCTTTTTCCTTAGTCCTGTTGCCCCCTATTCTTACTCTTTTATGTTATTTATATTATTCTGTGACCAATGATGTGTAATGATAAGTTAAGAGGCTTGTTTAGGGTTCCTTCAGGTTCTCCATTTGTCCTGTCATTTCTAGGCCCTAAGCTTGGATTGTGACATTTAAGTTTATACGATGAGATGGTTTTTCTGTTGTGACTATGCATGCGCTATGAAACTATGATCTATTATGAGATTTGATGAAGGATTTCAAGGTATCTTACATGAGGGTTTTACCATGTGTTGGTGGGTTGATTTATATTAAGTTTTCTCATAATATTTCACTCTTGAATTGCATGATTTTGAACTAGCATTATACACCCGCCAAATGTTTGATAAACTATCTTAACATGAATTCTTGGGTATTGATGGTCTATGACATGGTTTACAAGTTAAGTGACTTTATGATGATGAAAGAGAAGTATATATGTATTGAATTCATGAAAAGTATCTATATTGTTGCAAGTTGACCACACCTTGTTGAGGGGGTGAAATGCCTCAACCACTTTGATGGGTTATGCTATGCCCATCTACCATGTTGAGGGTATATATCTTGACCACTTTGTTGGGGGGTGCTATGCCCATCTATCATATTGAAGGATATATACCTTTGCCACTTTGATGGGGGTGCTACCATTTTGTTGAGGAGTACATTTCCTAACCACTTTGATGGAGGGTGCTATGCCCATCTACCAATTGATGGGTAGATACCTCAATCACCTTGAAAGGGGGTGATATGCCTTGGATTCCAAGTAATAGTTTGCTTGATCTATGATGATGGTCCCTTTCTACACATGTAATATGTTCTAGACAACTATGTTTTACTTCAAGCATTGATCATGCATGCCATATTGTTATTATACTTAGCCCTTGCTTATAATTATGCATTTTTGTCTATATTGCCTATCTCTTGTTGTATTGCATCCTACATACTTAGTATATTCAAATGTACTAATGCATACTCTATGTCTACATGATATTACCATGTACGAACTGGAGCACCTCAGGATTATCCTCCACGTGGCTAGTTTTGACATCTTGAACTTTGATATTATGAGGGTGAGCCCGAAAAATATCTTGGGCCCTGCCCAATCTATTCTAGAGGTGTTGTTAGAACAATTGATGTACTTATGCTATGATCTTGACTCTTGAATGTTTTATGGTTATCAAAGAGTTCCTTTAGTCCCTCATCCTTATTTATATCTCATATTGTTGTTATTTTTCTTCCGCGACCAAGGATGTGTGTATGATATGCTAAGAGGCTTATTTGGGTCCTTTCGGGTTCCCATTCGACGTCTCACGTCTAGGCCCTAGGCTTGGTCGTGACAAACTTGGTAAAAGAGAACTAGTTTGTTAATGGTCCTTGTAATCCAACACAGCGCGTCGATTAGAGTGTTACTCTTGGTTGTGAAGTGCACCACAACTATGAGTAAGAGGCTATGAGGCATTTTAGGAAATGCTTCACTTCTTCCTGATCTATGTTGTGCTATAGGGGTTAAAGTAAGGTTTTCTCCTAATGAATGTTCTTTACTATTCTAGATTATGCCAATCCCAAGAGGAAGAAGAGCTCGTACACCTGAGGAACAACCAGCTCCTCCCGCTCCTCAAGATACGGAAGTGTCTCATGAAGAGTTTCGAGATGCTATCACCATGTTGGCTCATGTTATGCCAACCAAATCAACCAAGGGGCCCATGCTCCTCATGCTCCTACACCGACCTCTAGGGTGAGGGATTTTATAAGAATAAACCCACCAGAGTTCCACTGGTCTAAGATGGATGAGGATTCTTAAGAATTTATTAATGAAGTGTGTAAAGTGTTGTCTATTATGGGGGTTAGATCAAAGGAGAAAGCGGAGCTGGCAGACTACCAACTGAAAGGGGTGGCTCAAGTTTCCTCCACCCAATGGAAGATGGAGAAAGAGAACGATAATATCATCCTTTGAGAAGAGTTCATGATGGAATTTCTCAACTAGTTCTTTCCAATAGATCTAAGAGAGGTGAAAATGATAGAATTTATGAATCTAAAGAAAGAGGTTTATATGTTTGAGGGAGTATGCCTTTAAGTTCAACCAACTGTCCAAAAATTCCCCACAATTGATTGCCGAGCCAAGCTCTAGGATGAACAAATTTGTGTTGGGTGTCTCTGATTTAGTGAATGAGAAGTGTCAAACCACCATGCTCATAGGTGATATGGATTTGTCCCACCTCATGGCATTTTCCAAACAATTGGTGGAAGAAAAGCATAGAAAAATGAGTAGTGGTAAGGCCAAGAGAGCCCTTATTGAAGGTAAGGCCAAGAGAGCCCTTATTGAAGGTAAATTCCTAAGTCCCAAGTGTGGCCGGTTTTCTCAAGGCCAAGGGTCTTCCAATTCTCTTAATATAAGGTTTGCTAATGATAACCCAAGGGTCCAAGGTTTTAGTGGTGTGGTGCCTAATTCAATTTACCTAAGATATGGTAGAGGCAATAATGGCCCATATGGTTATGGTGAAGTGGGTCATAAGCTGATGAATTATCCTCATAATGACAACAAGTGTAGATATGGTCATCCACAAGGCTAAGGTGCATATGCGGGTCCTAATAGGAGAGGAGGTCAACATGGATGTCCCCCAAGGCAAAACTGATTCTATGCTCTCCAAGGGAGACAAGGGGTGGATGAGGTGCCCAATGTCGTCACCGGTATGTTAAAGGTTTTTTATTTTGATGTGTATACTTTGACAGACTCGGGTGCCACTCTTTCTTTTATTATTCCTTTTGTTGCCAAAAAGCTTCATATTTGTCCCGAATTATTGTGTGAGCCTTATGAAGTGTCTACTCCTGTTGGTGCATCCATTGTTGCTAGGAGGGTTTATAGAAATTATCCCTTTTTCATTTTGCATAAAATCTTGCCTTGTGATTTTTGTTGATGTCATGCCCAAAGTCCCATTAAGGCGGACTGGCACCCATTGCCAATAAATCCCGGTAGAACCAACCTGTGTTTATGCTCTTTCTATACATATTATAAGGGATTTCTACATTCAACATGCCTTTAAGAAAAAAAACAGTAATAACAAGCCAAAAAGAAATGCATATGGCTAGGCTGTTGGGGGCCACAGTGTCTAAAGTATGAGATATGACCAAACTTTAATTTATATAGTCTACAAAGCCTCTAGATAAGGAAAAGTATCTAATAAGGTTCGGTACAGGCCACGCCTCGGCTAACTATTCAATACGAAAAAATATAAGCTCTAGACACACAAAGCTCCAAAGCAACCTAGAGCTTGGTAACGACAATTGGATATCCTATACTCCTACTGGGGAGATCTACTAGCACTTGTACCTATAGCATGAAATGCAGGTCCCCCGTAAGGGACTTCAGTACGAGATAATGTACTAAATATGTAAGGCAGGAAATACTTTATATATTTTTTTGCACTGGTGTAGGATAAGAGACCACCTTTAGTTATACTGTGGGATCATGTACTTTATGTTCTTTTTATTACTTTAC
>JAABOM020104864.1:0-25512 GCA_011800125.2 Solanum clarkiae
AACCAATCAAAAAGTGCTACCACACATGACCCCACTAACAATTTTAAATCTTAAAGACTACACTTTAGAAGAAATTTCTATTTGGTCCCAAACTTTACCAAATTGAACCAATTAAGGACTTACGGGTTCTAACATCAACAATTATGGTGCCAACAGAGGGTGATTGATAGGGGGCATACCTCTGATGTCCTTAAAAGGGTTCGATTGATTGTGGAGTGTACCTTACATTGGTAAGATTTTAGATGGTGGGCAGTGAAACTGTTTCGTTGTATTATCACCAGCTTATAGGTGATGGTTTTTGGTTAGAGAAACTCCCATATAGGTCTTGGTAGTACATGAGCTGAATGCTTCTAGATTTCTTCTAAAATTTTGCCCAACATCCTATTTGACACACCTATGACCCAAGTACTGTAACATGAATAATATAAAGTAGCCACGTCAACCTGAAAAATTGATCTTACATTTGATATGATGCTTTAAACCTAAGATATTCCAGCTAGGTTTAATGAATTCACCAATTCCTACCTGCACTAAATTCTCAATTGCCTTTACATAAGTAATCTATTAAAACCTTATGTGTCCTTGAACCAGCGACTTCAATAGCAATCCGATTGTTCTAGCTTATAATAACATCATCAGTCCCCAAACAGATCTCTGAAAGAAGATTCATGCTCAAACATAAGGATACCATATTAAGATCCACCAATACAATATTTTATAAGAAACGGTTATAATAATGCTTATCCCAAGAGCTTGTAGTAACCATTAGTTGGTTTCCCTAATGTTATTGCAACATTGAACCTCATTACGTGGGTACGCATAAACACTAATGACACTTTAGTAGTTAGTATACATGCTTAACAATCAATGTCTCCATTCCCTTATTTTACAATTACCATATCAAAATGCCTACTAGATCAACCACTAGAGCGCATCATGCCCACCGAGAATATCCACATCCAAATAGTCCACACCTTTCCCTCTATTGAAAAATTGCACAACAAAGGCCGCTTGATCAACCACTCATCATCCCCAAAGAGAAGATTCATACCCAAATCGTCCACACCTTCCTTCCTCCCCCCCCCACTATTGAATAACTGCATGACTTTACGAAATTATCCTCATTTCAAACAAAACAATGTGTAGCCTTTCACATATGAATCGATAGTAGCAGCGACACAAGCTATAACCTTAACCAAGTGAACACATACATCATGATAGAAGTCGTACTATGAACCTTCTCGGTATATACCCTCTCTATAGAGCCACAAAATTTTAATCTTAGTTGTCGCCACATTATCCTCGACCTATGGTAAGAATCCTTGGGAACTAGCACCCTATCGAGATTGACAGTCTAAAATGCCAATACATTTTCCTTAACCTCAACAACTTTCATGGTTAGTCTGGTCAGATACGGATCCACCAATACCTTATGTCATTTTAAGAGCTATATATGCCGGTCTGCCCCAATAACCCTATGTGTCCAAACCAAGATACTCTCTACCTCTATGCATATGACCACTAAACTGAACCATATAATAGAATCCATTATGTTTTCAATTTTTCTTATGTTTTGCTTACTCGAACATTTTGAATAGCATTTTTTAAATAAACTTATTTTCTTAAAATTTAAGAAAAATAATTTGTCTCTAATAAAAAGAAAATAATTGTCAAAACTCTCCTCCAACCACAATTTATAATCCTTTACTTACCCTACCCCACAACCTTTCTCTCCATCAATCCCTACTATACCCGACCCCGACCCCCACCCTTCCACCTCGAAAGAAAAATTACTCCTTCCGTCTTATTTTATGTAGGACCCATTGGTTTGGCATGGTGCTTAAAAAAAGGAAAGCTTTTGAAAGTAGTGGTCAAAAATTATTCTTCTATATTTGTGCAGTTGAGAATCATTTCATTAAGGTAAAAGGAAAACTTTAAGGTTATATGATTTTCAATTAGAATAAGGTGATATTCTTTCTCCAAAGAACCAAAGGAAAGGGTGTCACATAAAATAAGACTGATGACTTATTTTTTAAATAATAACTTCACTTAAAAGAGTTAATTTTTTTTACTCTACCCTTACCCCATCCCAACCTACACAAAAAATAAAATTAAGTTTGAAAAATATTTCCAATTGTAAAAATTTCCTAATCTTTTAACCACACCCTGCCCTAATTACCCGTACACTCACCCCTGACTCTCAACATCTCGCACCCTCAACTCCCCCCCCCCCAAAGAAAAAGAAATTTGAAAATTATTTTTTAATAATCTTTTTTTGTTACATAATCTCTGCCCATTTTCCCTTAACAGTCCCTCTTTCTTGTTAAAAAAATTAATTTAAAATTTATATTTTAAAAAATCATATTTGAAAATGTTATTTTTTAACCTGCACTAGTATTTGACCCCCTCTCAGTTTGATTATCAAGATCGAATTCCAAGTTGAAAATTGTATATCGAGTCTCATTAAAAGTTGGGTCCTAAGACTAATTTGGGATCAAATCACATTTTAATAGTCGAATCTCATAACCAGTGCCAGATTTAATTTAATGATAAAATAAAATTCAAAAAATATTTTCAATAATTTTTATTTGAAATAGAGTAAATATTGTATCCATACAGAATTTTAAAATACAGTACCATTGGCTTATGAAAATATGGGTATTTAGTGTTTTAACCAACTTATTTATATTTACTCACATAAAATATTGGCGGGTTGGATTTTTACCCATTATATGTTGACCCATTTTCTACTTGTCCATATTTCACCTAACCCATTTATTTCCAACCACTTGACACAAGACTGATTCATCATTTGCTCGCTACCACTAGACACACACAAGACTGATTCATTATTTGCTCGCTACCACCAAACACACAAAAGACTGATTCATCATTTGCTTTTTGTTTTTTAATACATATTTTTGTTAGAGTTTTTTATAGCCAAGGAAAGGAATTTTATATGATAGGATAATATTATTTTGCTTCTTTATTCAATTTAAGTATTAGTTAAATAGCTCAGTGGTCAAGAGCAGACATATAAATATAAGTAAAACAATATTGATTTGTTTCTTTATTTTATTCATTCCATTATTGTTCATTATATGATTTTAAAACAAATGACTTAAATTATGTGATGATTTCTATTAAAATCTCATTTTCACATTTGATGGATTTTTTTTCTTCTTTTCTACTGTGTTTACCTATATATTAATAGTTCTAACAGGCCATGGGCACCTAAATCAAAGAAAAAAAGTACTCAAAATAAAGAAAGATAAAAGGGATCCTCCGGGATTCTAGGAGGGATCACCAAGCTCGAGGGATTTACTGATCCGGACCTCAATGATGCGGGTGCTGAAGCACTCTATCGGATGTATCTGCATCATAAAATGATGCAGGCCCAAAATGGATGTCAGTACATGGAACATACTGATATGTAAAATGGCTCAAGAAAATAAAGCTCAACTTATTCATCTCAACTCAACAACTCAGGTTCAACTCAATGTATTCGCATTTAAAGTAAATCATGCTTTATAAATATGTATATGATAAATAGACTCATTTTGAAATATCATGTTCAATCAATGTTGCTTGGGAGTTTTTCTTACCTGACATACCTCCAACCACCTATAATTAGATGATGGACAATGAATTTGGTATCCTTGCCTAGCCCATCCTTAACGTGCCACAGAAAAGGCTGCATCAACTCTCCCCCATGGATCCGTAAGAGGGTGTCCACTTGTGGGACAAGAGTCTCTAGTATTATGCTGAAATGACTATCCTACACTGGAAATATAGTCCTGGGGTTCTCCTAAATCACCCAACTCGGTGCTCCATACTTCTCCCAAGACTAAAATATGCTCAATTCATCAATTAACTCATTGTCATCATCATAATTCAACTCATCATCATCTCATCATCAACTTATAACTCAACTCAATAATTCAGTCAATCAATGCAAATGATTAACCCAACTTAGACTCAAATGGTCATTCAGACTCATTTAATCAACTCGCCATGCAATACAATCAAGGCAAAATATATCATAAGGTATTTGACTCAATGTAACATATTCCTCATGCTCATGCATGCTCAAGTTACTCAACTCAATGAGCATCAATTGACTCTACTAAATATGGTAAATTTATCCAACTTAATATGCACAATTATTGCATAAAATTCCATAGAAACATGCAAATTAGGGTTCATACTATCAAGAATGAAAAGGCATGTAAACATCTCACATTCATGCTCATGAAAACATAAGAATTACCTTATGTAATGTAATGTAAAATAAGGTCTCATAATGATTACAAAGATAGAGTATTAAAATAAAAGAAATTTCTCAAGAATCTCAAATCTCCTCAAATAAGACTCAAGATAATGGAAATGGGTGTGTGAAGAAAGGAATTCACACTTTGGTAAGCCTTACATACCTGGGAGTCTAGAATCATGAAATATCTTGGAAGAAATTGGAAGACTTCTCAAGTTCTCCTTCTAATCCTTGCCCCTCTTCCTCATTTGAAATTCTCTCTAATGCCTTAGAGAGGATATTTCAACACCAAAGAGGCCATGTGATATGTTTTGGGGCTGATTTAGGTATAAAAATATCGACCCTACGCTTAGGAATAGTGTGAAAGGTCCAAAATAACCTTCAATTAAAAACTATCAAAAGTGGCCTATGGGCCAACCTATGACTGGTAGGAACTCTGGTAAGCTTTTAGCCCAATTTTTGGAGTCTTTGGAACTTGCTATGAGCCCAGACTACAACTTGTAGCATATGCTACGACTCATAGAAAGTGGTTGTAACTTCTAGGACTGAAATCTACAACTTTCTAACATTTTCTACAAGTTGTAGATATGAGTCCTAGTCAAAATTATGACTCTTAACTGGGTCTCATAGGTGGAACTCTGGATTGATAGACATCAGTAAAATGGTCATAACTTTTGACTCTGAACTCATAATAAGGTGAAATCGATTGCATTGGAAAGCTAACTCGAAGGGATTTCATTTGGTATATCATGGATCATCCAGTTCTTTGTGTGCTAAATTTTATGAGCATTTAAAGTTGACCCTAGCATAATTCTACACTTATAACTCAATTTATAGGAAAGTCTTGAACTCTTCTAAGTGCTAGAGGTCTCTTATGACTCTAATGCACTTCCCACATTTAGTAATGAGGCTTTAAATATAGATATATATGAGGGTAGAGTTATGAGGTGTCACAGTAAGGTTGCATGGGGTTCCTTTGTCCATCATATCGGATTGTGGGGAACAATTTACTTCACATTTTTTGAAATTTTTCCAAAGGGGTCTTGATACTAGAGTTAAGCTTTCTATGGCCTTCCACCCTAAAATGGATAGCCAAGCCAAAAGGACCATCCAAACCCTTGAGTGTATTCTTAGAGCATGTGTCTCGGAGCTGAAAGGTAGTTGGGATGATCATCTTCTGTTGATTGAGTTTTCCTACAACAATAGCTATCATTCTAGCATCACTATGGCTCCTTTCGAGGCTCTCTATGGGAGACATTGTAGATCACCGGTCGGATGGTTTGAGGTTTGTGAGATACCTTTGTTGGGACCAGATCTGGTTATGTAGGCTCTGAAGAAGGTTAAGATGATTAGGGAAAGGTTGAAAATGGCCCAAAGTCTTCAAAAATCCTATGCCGATGTGAGAAGAAGAGACCTTGAATTAAAAGTTGGTGATTGCGTTTACGTAAAGGTTTCACGCATGAAGGGTGTGGTCCGTTTTGGCAAGAAGGGCAAGTTGAGCCCAAGATATGTTGGTCCTTATAAGTTCATGAGGATGGTAGGCAAGGTAGCTTACGAGTTGAGGTTTCCTAGTGAGATGGAATTGGTTCATCCTGTGTTACATGTGTCTATACTAAGGAAATGTGTAGATGATCCAAATGCAATTGTGCCTCTTGATGTTGTGGGTGCAGTTGAGAATAGTTTGACATATGAAGAGGTTCTAGTTCAGATCTTGGATAGGCAAGTGAAGAGGTTGAGGATCAAAGAGGTGGCTTACGTTAAAGTCCTTTGGAAAAATAAACAAGTTGAGAGTGGTACTTGGGAGGCCGAAGCAGATATGTGAAGGCGATATCCTTATTTTTTCTACTCCATTCAAGCCTAAGGTATTAATCTAAGTTCTTCATATGACCTCAATGTTAAGTTCAGCCCCATGTCATTGCACATGTTCATGTTTAAATTTACAAGTACATGATGATTTTTCGTTTATGTTGCGATCTTTTAAATGATGTTTAAGTGCATTGTTACATCTCGATGTGGGTTGAAAGTATCATGTTTATACCTCTCATATATGTTTCTTTGACATTCGGGGGGTGAATGTTCCCAATGGGGAGATATTGAAAGGACCCAAAAAGTTCCTGAAATCGTAATTTCCATACAGCTCAAAATCCGTGTGTGATATCAAAAATCTGACTTTATATTCTTGTTCGAGGGATTAAAATTAGGGGAAAAGGATCTATCCCCATATTTAGAGAGACCACATCAAAATTCAAAATTCCGAAATGTCAATTTTCGGTGAGCAAACCGCGTTGCTTCAACGATGCGCACACGTATAGTTTTGTGCCTATTTTTTTAACTCGATCCAAGACTTTTATGTCTTGGGCCTAAGTATCCCCAAACGTAAAAATACCTATAATTGGCCATTTTCAGCCTCATATCATTCTAAATATTCCCCAATACTCACTCAAATACTTAGCCAAATTTTTTACTCCTAAATTCAAGTCTCAAATCCTCATCCGGAACTAAGGATTTATTTCAAGCTTCAAGTCTCCATTTTCAATCCTCATCAAGAGTTCCTCCAAAGCTAACGTATGTGGGTTTCTTTCATGAGTTCCTTTCACTCATGATACCCAAGCTTCTTTTTTACTCTAGTTTCCATGATTTAAAGTTGATTTACAATTGTATCTACCTTATTATGAAAATCACTACTTACTATGTTGAAGCTCATGAAATTGTGACTGTTTTGCTATATTTTGAGCAATGAAACTAAGGTCTATTGTAAGATTTAGTGAACAGTTTTGATGTAAATTTCTTGAGGGACTTAACAAGTATCTATTGAAGGTTTTACATTGAATTATCTTGCATGATTTCACTTTTGAATTGCATGGTTTTACACTAGCACTACATAACCTCTAAGTGTTTGATAAAGTGTCCTGTTATGGTTTCTTGAGGAATTGAAGGTCCATCGCATATGCTATGAGATAAATCACTATATGATGATGGTATATGATAATGATATGAGTAAATGATGATGAAATGAATGCATGTATATGGTGCTCTCTATGTAGTGTTGGAATGTGACCATGCCCTACGTGAGGGTTATGCGCCGGGTAACCTTGTTGGGGTTTTGTACCCATCAACCTATCGGGGTTTTGTACTCTGTCACTAAGGGTGGTAGGGTGCGACGACCCGTTAACCTTTTTGGGGTTTGTAACCATCAACTTATCAGGGGTTTTTTACTTTGGCAAAAAGGTGGTAGAGTGCAATGATCCACCAACCTAATGACGGGGTTTGTATCTCAATCACCGATGATGCTAGGGTGTGACGATCCACCAATATTAATGGTCTCTTCTTACACATATGTTCTATTCTGTGTAAGCATGTTTTACTTAAGAATTAATCATGCATGTTATATTGTTACTATGTTATGTATTTCTTATCTCTATGAATTTTGATTTTGATGCCTTTCTATTGTTGCATTGCATTCTACATACTTAGTATATTCAAACATACTAACGCATATTTTATGCTACATGATGTCACCATGTTGGAACTGGTACTCAATTTGATCATACTCCTCATCCACATGGCTTGTCCAGTACTGCTCAAGCTAGCTAGTGAGTACTCTACTTCGGAGATCTTAGTCTAAGTTTCTCCTATTATGTATTGAGACATTCTTCTTCAGTGTTTCTTTAGCTATAATAGTGAGCCCGGTTGCTTTGTCTTGGCCTCTACTATATCTATGTAGTAGAGGTGTTGCTTGACATTTTCTGTACTTATGATGTGAGCTTTGACTCTTTTGTCTGTTGATTTTGATGTTATGCAAGCTTTCCCTTAGTCCTATTGCCCTATTTCTACTTTTGTAAATCATTTAAATGCTTCCGTGACCAATGATATGTAATGATAAGATGATAGGCTTATTTGGGGTTTCCTTCGGGTTCCTCATTCACCGTGTTATGTATAGGCCCTAGTGTTAGGTCGTGATAGAATTAAAGAAAGATTCTTGTAAGAATAATAGACGATGGGTTCTCTGGCTCTCAAGGTGGTGGTTTCGGTCGCTTCCAACAGGGCTAAGGTTCGGATGCTCAAGTTGGTAATGCTAGGGTGCCTCATCCTAGTGCACCGATTGGGGGTATACAAGGGTATTCTTTATGTGGAAAGTGTAGGAACCCCTACATAGATGCTTGTATGAGATACTTGGGTGCTTGACTTGGGTGTGATGATAAGAATCATAAGGTTGTTGATTGTCCCAAGAATCTATAGAAGGGTTAAGAGGTTGAGGAGGGTAAGGAGGCTCCAAATGTTGTGATGGGTATGTTAAATGTCTTTGATTTTGATGTTTATACTTTTCCTGGCCCAGGTGTAAACTTGTCTTTTGTAACTCTTGTATTGGCCGTTAAGTTTTGTTTGAGTCCTAAAATTCTGAGGCATCTTTTCACAGTTTATACTCCTGTGGGTGAATCTATTGTTGCACATAGGGTCTATTGTGGCTGTCCTATTTTTCTGTAGCATAAGGTTTTCCAATGTGATCTGGTGGAACTTGAAACATATGATTTTGATGTAATCATTGGGATGGATTGATTGTATGCATGATATGCCTCTATAGATTGTAGAACCCGAAAGGTCAAGTTCCAACCTCCCGATGAGCATGTTCTTGAATGGAAGGCTAGTGACTCTACTATTAAGAGGTAGTTTATTTCCTACCTTAAGTCTCGAAAGATGATCTCCAAGGGGTGTATATATCATATTGTGAGGGTCAAGGATGTGGAATCTGAATCACCACTCTTAAGTCCATTCTGGTGGTGAAAAGGTTTCTAAACATGTTCCCTGAACACTTGCCTGGTATTCCTCCCAAAAGGGAAGTAGACTTTGGCATAGATCTGCTTCTAGATACTCAACCTATCTCTATTCCTCCCTATTGCATGGCACCAGCTGAGTTGAAAGAGTTATAGGATCAATTGAAGGATTTATTGGGGAAGGGTTTTATCAGGCAAAGTATGTCTCCACGAGGTGCCCCGGTATTATTTGTAAGGAAGAAAGATGGATATCTTCGGATGTGTATCAATTATAGGCAATTGAATAAGGTGACTACTAAAAATAAGTATTTGTTACCTAGAATCGATGACTAATTTTACGAACTTCAAGGGGCTACTCACTTTTCAAAGATCAAGCTTCATTTTGAACATCATCAGTTGAAGGTAAGAGAGTGTGATATTCCCAAGACTGCCTTTCCAACTAGGTATTTGCACTTTTAGTTTGTGGTGATGATGTTTGGCCTAACTAATGCTTTGATCGTGTTTATGGATCTGATGAATCAGATGTTCAAGAAATTCCTTGAAAGCTTTGTGGTTGTCTTCATTGAGTATATCCTCACTTATTCCCGAAGTGAGCAGGATCATATGGATCATTCAAACTTTGAAAGAGAAGAAGTTCTATGTCAAGTTTAGGAAATGTGAGCTTTTGTTGGGTGAAGTTGCCTTTTTGGTCATGTGGTATCCGACGATGGTATAAAGGTGGATCCAAATCGAGGCTGTAAGGAATTGTCCTAGATCATTCACTCCTTCGGACATTCGAAGATTTCTTGGGTAAGGGAGTTACTTTAGGAGGTTGGTTGAAGTCTTCTCATCCATTGAAACTCCATTGACTAAATTGATCCAAAAGAAAGTTTAATTGGTATGGTTGAATGAGCGTGAGAAGAGATTCCAAACTTTGAAGGATCCCCTTACATCAGCTCCTATTTGCATGGGTTTGTGGTACATGTTATGCTTTTCGGATTTGGTTGGGTTGTGTAATTATGCAACATGGAAAATTAATAGCTTATGCATCGAGCCAATTGAAGGTGTATGAGCATAATTACTCATGACCTCGAGTTAGAAGCGGTTGTATTTGCTTTGAAAATTTAGAGACACTACTTGTATCGGGTACATGTTGATGTATTCACCAATAACAAGAGCTTGCAATATATGTTCACTCAAAGGGATCTTAATTTTAGGGAATTAAGATGGTTGGAACTCCTAAAGGACTATGACATGAACGTTCAATATCATCCCGACGAAGTGAATATGATTGTTGATACTCTTAGTAGGCTTTCTATGGAAAGTGTGGCTCATGTTGAAGAGGAGACGAAGGAGTTAGTAAGGGATGTTCACCATTTGGCGAGGTTGGGTGTTAGATTGGGCGACCTTAATGGTGGTGGCATACATGTTCAAATGGAGCTGAATCCTTAGTGGTTGTTGATGTGAAGACTAGGAAAGATCAAAATCTATCCTTAGTTGAATTGAAGAAACTGGCTACCGAAAAGAATATAGAGGTTTTCTCCCAATGGGGAGATGGTGTACTCCGGTATCAAGATCAGTTATGTGTTTCAGATGTGGATGACCTTAGAGAGGTGATCATGAGTGAAGCCCATTACTCTCATTATTCTATTCATCAGGGATTTACTGAGATATATCAAGATTTTAAAGAGGTGCATTTGTTGCATGATATGAAGATGTACATAGACAAGTTTGTATCCAAATGCCTAAATTGATAACAAGTGAAAGTAGAGCGCCAAAGTCCCGGTGGGTTGACTGAAGACATTGAGATTCCCACTTGGAAGTTGGAGGATGTTAATATGGTTGTTTTGGTTGGTTTACTTTTGAATCGAAAGCAATTTGACTTCATTTGGGTTAATCGATCGGATGACTAGGTTTGCTCATTTCCTACTGGTTAACGCTATTTTTGGTACCGAAGACTATGTAAAGGTGTGAAGTTGTACATCCAAGAGTTGGTAAGGTTTCATGGTGCGCCGAGGTCTATCATATGGATCAGGGTACCCAATTTACTTGTCACTTTTTGAGATCTTTTTAAAAGGAACTTGGTACTAAGGTGAAGTTGGGCACTGCTTTTCTTCATCAAATCCATGGACAAGCCGACAGGATAATCCAAACCTTGGAGGATATGTTGAGTGCTTATGTGTTGGAATTTAAGGGCAATTGGGATAACCATCTTCCGCTCATTAAGTTTGCTTATAACAATAGGTTCTATACTACCATTGGTATGGCACCATTTGAGGCTTTGAATGGCAGAGGTGTAGATCTCTAGTGGGGTTGTTTGAGTTGGGAAAGATGGCTTTGATTGGCCCGGACTTAGTGATGGAGGCTATGGAGAAAGTGAAGTTGATAAGAGAGAGGTTGAAGATGGCCCAATATCTCCAAAAGTCCTATTCTGATATTAGAAAGAGAGATTTTCAGTTTCATGTTGGATATTGGGTGTTTACAAAAGTCTATCCTATGAATGGAATGATGCGTTTTGGGAAAAAGGACAAGTTAAGTCCCCAGTATGTAGGCCCTTATCAAGTTATTGAGCAGATTGGGAATGTGGTTTATAGGTTGGAGTTGCCCTCGGATTTGAGTTCTATCCACTTGGTCTTCGATGTGTCTATGTTGAGAAAGATGGTTGGTGATCCTAGTACTATTATGCCTTTGTAAGGTATTGAGGTCGAAGAGAACTTGTTTTATATGGAGGTTTCGGTAGAGATTTTTTATAGACTAGTGAAATGGCATTGGAATAAGTATGTGGCTTCAGAGAAGGTGCTTTGGAGGCACCAACATTTGGAGAGTGCCACATGGGAGGTGGAGTTCGACATGATAAAATGATATCCCCATCTTTTCTAATATACTCAACCCTAAGGTATTAGGTTCTTCCTTTTCTAAGTGGTCCTTATCCTTTCATTCTTGAGTCTCATGGCATGACATGCTTACATATGCATTAAAATGATTTTTCTAGTGTTTTAAATGATTTTATTATGTTTCAGCATTGGCCTTGAGTACTTTATGATTTTCAAATGGTGAACTATGGATTGTATATTCTCTTTGGAAGTTTAATTTCTAATTCAAGTCTTTCAAGCCTTACTTTTGCACATTCAAATTATGTGTGAATCCCTTTCCTTAAGATATCCCCATAGCATGACTCCTACTTTTCCTTCCCTTAGAATTATGTGTTTATATTGAATACGATTCTGAAATGATGATGTGAAATTGGATAATTTGATGCTAGTTTGGGGATGCTCGGTTTCCCATTCGCTATGTCTCGGTCATGACAGACTTTGAGTGAGAAATTTGCATTCGGAATCGGTGTGGCCAAATTTCCCATAATAATGACAAGAGCTTTTACTAGATTTTTTTGAGCTAGAGAAGCTTAAAAATTCACTTTGATAATTAGTCGACTTATAAGATATATTAGGAATAAAAACTTTTTTGCATTTTTCAAATGATTTTTAAGATCAAAAGTTTCTTCATCCATGCGATTTCTTTCAACAACATAAACTTCAAGTTTGATTTCTAAAGCATTTTTCTTATCTTGGATAGATATGAAATTATCAAAGGGTTTTTTAAAATTCACAATGGCATGATCTAGAAGAGCTTTCAAGTTAATATAGTTATTGCAAAAATCACTATTTACCTAGTTAGATTCACTAATTGCCATGAACAAGAAATTTCAGATTCTTCTTGATCATATTCAGAAGTGTCCTCATCACTCCAGCTGCAAAATGCCTTGTTTCTGGATTGTCCTTGAGGGTATCTTCTTTCGGCCTCAGGAGATTCGCTAGCAACATGTCCAAATTTGCCACACTCATAGCACCTACTGTCATTTCTGTTGTAGTTAGTTATTTGCTTATTTCTGGAATAGTTCTGCTTGCCTCTTCTTTAATTTATGTTACATTCGAAGGTTTCTATCTCTAATTTTGTAATCAACATAATTTCATATTCGTTTAGCTTCTTCATCATACTGGTATTCATCAGAGGCTTTGAAAGGAACATATTGTTTCTTGTCATCCTCCTTCCCCTTTTTGTTGAGGTGTGTGTTCTCAAAAGAAATCAAATCACCTCTGACTTCATCATAAGTGAGGATGTTAATATCCATGCGTTCAAGGGCAACCACTTTGGCATGCCATTGAGGAGGCAGACTTCTGAGAATTCTTCTGATATGCTCAATGGGAGGATATTCTTTGCTTGCAACCTTAACTTCACTAATGATTTTGCTAAGATGAGTAAACATGCTTTCAACTTATTCACCTTTCTTCATTTTACATAGCTCATATTCATAAACAAGTAGACCTCAATTGTCTCTTTAACTTTGTCATTTCTTTCATTGGTGACTTTTTGTTTGTCTCACATTTCTTTAACAGTTTCACAACTAGAGATATTTTTCATATCCCTCTCCACTGATGGCATTGTAGAGAACATTCTTTGCCATAGAATTTATTTGAATAACTTCCCTTTTCTCACTTGTGTAGTTCTCCGGACTAAGTATGACTGGTGCTTGGCTGCCTTCAATGCTTGATTGACTCTCAGTTGTTGGTTTAACAAGGGGAATGGGAATGTAACCACGTTTAACTACTCTCTAGACTTTCACATCCTAGGATTTTATGAATGTTTTCATTCTTACTTTCCAGTGAGAGAAGTACTTCCCATTGAAGTAGGGAGGTATAGTTTGAGAAGTTCCCACTTGAAACAAGGCTACAATTGTTTGATGTTGATTTCCATTGGTCTTTACTCACCTGTAGTTAAATAGAAAATATAGTGAGACCAAGCTCTAGTACCAATTGAAAGTGCATGAGGGGGTGAATTGAAATTTGTTTCCTTTTTACTTAAAACTATTAACTTTTAGTCAGCTAACATAAGTGATTGTTGACTAAGAACAATAAAAGTAGTTTACAAAATTTGATGAGCGTAAAAGGAAGTTCAACACTGAATATTTATACTGGTTTGTATTCAATATGAATCGTATGTTCAGGCCCGTTTGGTTGCCAGTATAATCTCTTCAATCCTTTGAAATTTTATTGTTACACGAAATTGAACTTAAACTATTCTAAATTCCTTTTTGTTGTCTTTTTCTTTTTGATACAATCGTTTCTCTCAATTTTTTCTTCTTTTCACTCTCCCTTTTTTTCACAGTAAGAATAAAGAATTAGAATGAGTCTTATAAATATGAAAAGTTTGAAGATGGTCTTGAATGAAGTAGGCTTGTATGAGTTTTTGAGATATCCGGATACCTCCTTTTATTTGAAGAGATGGTATCCCAAGGGAATTGATCATCAGAATCAAGCAATGATGATTCTAGAACTGTCAATACGAGTTGGACCACCACATCTGGACTAATCCATAAGGCATTGGAATCTGACAGGTTAGGACGGACCGACCCATTTTTTGTAGGATAGAAAACAGCTGGCCCAACCCATTAGTATGTGGGTTGCAGGCCTTTCTAGGTCGGTCCATATTTTTAAAAGTATATTTTTTTTATATATTTTTAAGTTAAGTTATAATTTATGAATATTAAAATAAATAGTAACATGACAATATTACATGGTACTAGTGTTACTATTACAAATTATGAAAATATAATTTTTATCTAAATTTTAATATTTAAAATGTTTAAATGAACTTTGAATTAAGACTTTTATTATTTTTAATAGTCTATTTTATTTTTATTTTAAATTATTTTTTTAATCTGGCCCACGAGGCATCCCAACCTATGTTGCATAAGCTCCACAATCATTAAGCTTATTCAAGCCTGGCTAAAAAATAATTTTTTTAAGTGGGCTCCAAAAATCTTAATCCAGCCCTACTAAATTTTGGGTTAGGCTAGGCCAGCGCAACTTCCCTAGCCCATATTGAAGGCTCTAGATGATTCCTTCTTCCAAGGATAAGGGCAAGGGTTTAGTGTAGGCATCTTGCGCAGATCCTCCTGATTTATTCTGATTGGCAGCACAAGTCTTCAATCTTGAAGGTATTCTTTGCTCTTGATTTATTTTCAAAATTTGTGTTCTTCCTTTCTTGCTGCTTGATTGATTTTTGAAGGTTTTCTTTGATCTTGATTGATTCTCCATATTTGTGTTCTTCTTTTCTTGCTGCTTGATTGATTTCTTTTCCAAATTAGGTGTGATAATTGATTTTCTAAACTGTCTTTATAGATTTTTTACTGCTACATTAAATCTTCGTCTTATTTCGTCCTAACTCAGATCTTGTGATAAATCTTCTATTGATTGCATCCATTTTGGTATTGTTTCCTGCACAGTCATCTGTCAAAATAATTAACACTAACACTTTGTTGGCTAAAGAAGAATGCTCCGTACATATTTATTTTCCCAGACAAAGTTTTTGATATGATTTCTTCTAGGATATTTTTTAGAAGTGAATTATTTTGGTGCTAATGTAGTAATGTAAATGTGACGATGTTAAAGCTGGAACAAATTATGAAAATAGAGAAGACGGGCAATGTACTTCTGGATTTTATGGTTCACGATTTTAATTAGATTGATTGATAAATTATTACTGAAAATGTGTTAATAGAGCAGTGTCACGACCTGGACTTGGGGTCTAGGAGTGACACGGCGAATGGGAACCCAAGAGTCCCCAAACAAGCCTTAAAGTATCAAAATACACATCATTTGTTCGAAAGCGCATTTCAAAAATAAACATATAGTTCTAACGGATAGGAAAGTATGACTCACGCTATGGGGATATCTTAGAGGGATTAGCATGAATTGACATAACATATAGCACATAATAACTAAGGGGCGGGTAAGTATGACTCATGTTGTGGGGGCAATTCGAGACTTAGGATCTTCTACACTTCGACGTCAAACATGCATATATTGTATAATTCCCATAATCAAACCATAATAGTCATAACCAAAGCAAACCATGATCATAAGGTTAAAGTACAACACATAGTGCATAGATTTGACGAGATACTATAAGATATCCAATAATGTCTCTAGTCATAAGATAGGACGGGGGCTAAGACAAGTTACGAGCTCACCCTCAAAGTATAGATAACATAAAAAAAAAAAAGCAACCTAAGGTAGAGGAATGGTGTATTGTCCTTCGATGATCGGACTAACCACAACCAATGTCTCAAAATTCGAGCTAGCCATTGTATGATGGATGAAAGTAATCTCCAATCTCTACATGGTGAGATCATGTATGCTAAAGTATGCATCAGTACGTTTGAATGTACTAAGTATGCGGGGTGCAATGCCTGTAACTTACCAAAACTTGTATATCAATGTTAGATGATGAGGGGACATAATGTAGAAAGAGATTTGCAGCAAGGAATGTAATATAATAAGATGCTATGAAATTCATGACACATAAATGCAAATGATGCTAATATATAATAAGGATATGACCTTAGCAGACATGAGTAAGACCAAGTGAGCTATTACTTGGAATCCTGATGAAATCCACACATCGATAAAGAGGTGGGCTACTTGCCAAGAATATACCATACTTCACCTTATGCAATAACTCCCATTTAGCATGAAGTAATATTCCTTACGGGACAACTCCCATTTCAGATAGGATTTTCATAAATAACAAATCAAATCAAAGTATTTCTTCTCCTTACCGGACAATTCCCATTTTAGAGACATCTTTCCTTACGGGACAACTCCCATTTTGGAAAGGAAACCTATGCTTGACACATAGTACAATAAAAGAGAGCACCCCCTCAATACATCGGTGCTAAGTTGTCAATCCAGAAGAATACTTATAATGTACATATACATACTTTCAAAGAGGCAATAGTCATTTTCCAAATACTCTTAATGCAAAATTAGGCTTAAAAGTCAAACACCATTCATAATAATTCATACTTAGGATCAAATGCCAAAATTGTAATTTCATAGTCATAATACTCATGCATAAGAATAACCATTTCGTATATAAATTGGTGCAAATACTCAAAATGCTCAAAGATCCATAATTAATAGACATATATGTGATCACAATATTGTCATAACCAACATTTATCAAATTCGTACAATAAAATAAAATTGGGCTTAACACATAATATAATTTCCATAAATTCTCATGAACATGAATGCATATGCCATGTATGATATGAAGAGGGAAAGGGTAATTAGGTTTAGATCAAAGTCAATAATATATTATGAAATTAAAGTAAATATACCAATAAAATTGTATTTAAATCCAACATAACTTCACCTATGCATAAACAAGCTTTTAAGAAGGGACATGCCTACATGTAATTTCATAAACCCAAAGTAAACCTTCATGTAATGGTTTAAATCACATTAAAATCATCAAAAAAGACTACCCATGCATCAATAGAATTTTTGAAATCATAATATTCAAAACCCCAAATTTAAGTAAACAAAAACCATGTAAGTTTTCTTGAAAATAATTTTGGGTCTCCTTGATTGAAAGAGATCAAGGATCAACCAACATACTTAACACTTCAAGTTTGTTGAAATTGAGTTGTGAAAGGGGGTCTTAGAATGCTTGCTCTTGAGTTTCTTTGAATTTGTCTTGGGGTCTTGATGGAGGTTCTTGGGAGAGTTGAGATTGTATTTGGGATAAGAGTAATGTGTTTGATCCTTTAGAACAGGGTTTAGGTCTCTTGGTGAGGTTAAGATAGCATATAAAGTCCAAAAACTTCATTAGAGTGATTAAAATTTATGAAAATGCCATTACTGAACGGATAGAAATTTTGAAAAAGTGTTCCCTCACTAGAGGTTTCACTAGCTGCACGGAACTCTACGGGTCGTCTGTGGAGTGCCTGTGGAACAAGACTTAGCCTCAAAATTCTAATTGGAACACTTGAGAAAAAGTTAGCGTCAACATCACTTTGACGGCCACTTTCACGGACCATGTGGTGTTACACGGACCGTGTAGTGTTCTGTCCAACCATACTTGGTAGGAAAAATGTGAGTAGGAGGTACAAGTCTTTCCAGATGGCTCGTCAAGCATGCCACAACCCGTGAAGATTGTCGTGGCACAATATTTATCCACAAAACTCCCCCTCATGTCAACCTTATCTCATTTGCACACTTCACGACCCTCCACATGGTCAGTGACAAGCCACACGGCTCGTGCCACTGCCGTGCCACATTCATTAGGCCAGAAATGGCCCTTTCCAGTCAGAGCTGACCCAAATGGCCCATCATAGGTATCACTACCCGTCAAGCTGTCCGTTTGACACCACTGCACAAGAGGGTCTCATGAAAACAATCAAAACTCCTTTATCCGACATCAGAATGAGGTGAAACCAAGTGAGTCGAGAAGGTAGTTCAAATGGACTCCCATTCCTTAGGCGAAAAGTGGCCCTTTACAACCCCAAGCCATACAAACGGGCCATCCAAGGCAACACTACTCATCAAACTGTCCGTGTGACATCACTGCATAGGAGGGTCTCACGAAAACGGTCATAACTCCTTCATCCAAAATCGAAATGAGGTGCAACTGAGTGCATTGGAAAGCTAAATCAAAGGGCTTCCATTTGTTAGATCATGGTCCACCCAATTTCCTTTGTGCAAAGAGATATGTCCCTTTAAAATTTGACTATTTTATCGATTCTTGTGTCAAACTCAGCAAACGAAAATCTTTTCGAACTTTGCTTGATGTAGGGGACTCATGATGGCCTTAAACAACATAAATGAGCTTGAATCGAAGTCTTGAAAGTGAAATTTGATCGAGCTTAGATGTTCCATAAGGTGTCACCTTGGTCAAAACCTTTCCGAAATCCAATCTCAAGCATCACTAAAGCTATACAAAAATTTCGGGTCCTTACATCATCTCCCCCTTGGGAAAATTCATTCTCGAATGTGGAAGAACAAGGCTTGAAAGGATTGAATTAGAATATGAAACTTCCAAACACAAGGTAGAATGCATAATTCTCCATTTGAAATCATCAAATTGTTAAAACTCATATCAAAACGTATTCAAATAATTTTAAAATATCACAAAATAAATTATTTTAGTGCACATGTATGCATGTCATGTCATACGACTCAAGAGCGAAAGAAATAGGACCATTGAGAATAAGAACCCGATACCATGGGCTTGAGTAGATTGGAAAGGATAGAGGTGTTGTTGCATCCTATTTGATTCCACTCCCAATGTAGAACTTTCAATATTTTGATCTCCGTTACGAAGCCTCTCCACTTGCCTATCTGAGACCTTAATCAGGACTTTCTCATAAGACAAGTTGTCCTCAACCTCAACGCCTTCCAAAGGAACAATAGCACTAGTATCACCAACCAACTTCCTAAACATAGACACGTAGAAAACCTAATGACTAAAGCTCAAATTCGAAGGCAAATCCAATCTATAGGCCATATTCTCGCATCGCTCAACAATCTCATGAGGCCAACATACCGGGAAACTTAACTTGCCCTGCTTTCCAAAATGCATCATACCCTTAATATGTGATACCTTCACATCCATCCAATCACCAATACAAGACTCATAATCCCTCTCTCCAATATCTAAGTAAAACCCCTTGGATGACTTCGAACCATCCTCAACTTTTCCCTAACTATTCCCACTCACATCATAACCTCCAACACTAAACCCGGGCCTATAGAAGTGATCTCATCTAACTCAAACCATCCCACCAATGACCTACACCTTCTACCCCACAAAGCCCCAAAGGGCACCGTACAAATACTAGCGTGAACACTATTGTTGCAAGCAAACTCAATTATCGGTAGATGATTACCTCAATTAACCTTGAATTCTAACACACAAAACCTCATCATGTCCTTCAAAGTTTGACTTATCCCCAATGTTGAAAGTAGGCTAAACCGATAGGAAATAAGCTAATTTAGTCTTCTGCTCAACAATACCCCAAAATGAACCAAATTGATTCCGGGTTAGAGGCAAAACCACCACAAAATTCGTGATCACCTCTTCCCACTTCCAAGTAGGACTTTCAATATCTTGAGTCAAACCATCGGGTCTTTGGTGTTCTACCTTCTATAATTGACACTTAGGTCATTCACATACAAACTTGGCTATATCCTTCTTTATACCATGCGACCAACACTCTTCTCTCAAATCGTAGTACCTCTTAGCAGATCTCAGGTGAATAGAATAATGAGAGTTATGGGCTTTACTCATGATTACATCCTTTAAGACCATCAACGTTCGAAACACACAATCGATCTTGGTACTGAATTACACCATCTCCCCCTTGGGACAAAATCTCTATCTTTTTTCCTGCAACCAAATTCTTTAACTCAACAAACGGTCGGTATAAGTCTTACCTTCTTTTAACATCTACATCCACAAAGATTTGACCATATTCTGAATATGGATACCACAATCATTAGTGTCGGACAACCTAACATCCGAACTAGTCAAACAGTAAATATCTTTGGCCAACTCCTCGTACCCTTCATCCCTATAAGCCACACTTCCCATAGATAGTCCACCAAGAGCACGGGTTACAATATTTGCCTTGTTAAGATGATATCATACACTCACGTTGTAGCCCTTTAGGAGTTCCAACATTCTCATTTGCCTCAAGTTAAGTTACCTTTCAATGAACACATATTGTAAACTCTTGTGATCAGTGAAGATATCAACATGCACCCCATACAAATACTATATCCAAATTTCACAGTAAATACCACCGTCGCTAATTAACTCAAGATCATGAGTTGGGTAATTATGCTCCTGCACCTTTAACTACCTCGACGCATAACATATCACCTCATCATGTTGCATATGTACACAACCCAACCCAGTCTATGAAGTATAACAACACACCCTAACCCATATAAATCATCCAGTAATATCAAAATAGGAGCTAATGTAAGACGGTCTTTCAAAGTCTGAAAACTCTTCTCAAACTCACCTAACAATACACACGTGGCCTACTTTTGATTCATCTTGGTGAATAGAAATGCAATAGATGAGAACCTTCAACAAACCTTATGTATTAACCAGCCAACCCAAGAAAACTCCAAATACCCGAAAGAGCAATCTTGTCAAATAATACACACTCTAAACCAACTCCCATGTAACCTCATCTATAAGATCAGCTATAACATCCTCCCTTGCCTAGATAGCATTACGAGCCCGAAGTAACTCTTACTATCCTGTAATGAGGGATGGAGAAAGGAAATATTAAGACACGTTCCATGGCACAATAAGGATCATAAAAAAGTGACATTTCCTACGATGCCTTGTAGCATCTTACCCATAGAAGTGGCGTGCCTCACAACAATGAATAAGACTCTATTTGACGCGGCATGTTGGACTCCTAGGACCATTTATAAACTTAGTGCTCTTGTACCATATCTGTCAAGAACCGAACATGGGGTCTAGGAGTGGCATGGCGAATGGGAATCTGAGAGTCCCAAATCAAGCCTCAAAGAATCCAAATTCACATCATCAGTTCAGAAGCACATTCAAAATTAAACACATAGGTCTAAGGGACGGGAAAGTAGAACTCACTCTATGGGGATATCTTATGGAAAGGGATTAGCATGAATTGACATAAAATATAACACGTAATGACCAATGGGAGGGTAAATATGACTCACGCTATGGGGGCAATTTGGGACTTAGGATCTTCTACACTTCCACATCAAACATACATATATCGCATAATTCCCATAATCAAACCATAATAGCAATAACCGAAAGATAATCATGATCAGAAGGTTCAAATACAATATATAACATATAGATCTGATGAGAGTCTACAAGATATCCAATAATGCCTCTAGTCATAAGAGAAGATGCGGTCAAAGACGTGTTCCGAGCTCACCCTCAAACTATAGATAACATAAGCAAAAGCAACCTAAGGTAGAGGAATGGTATCTTATCCTTGCTAGATAGAACTCACCACAACAAATGTCTTAAAATACGAGCTAGCCATCAAACGGTGGATGAAAGTAATCTCTGGTCCCTGCATGGTGAGATCATGTAGGCAAAAGTATGTGTTAGTATGTTTGAATGTACTAAGTATGCGAGGTGCAATGCATGTAACTTACCAAAACCTGCATATCAATGTTAGATGATGAGGGAACATAATGTAGAAGGAGATTTACAGCAAGGAATGTAATATAACAAGATGCTGTAAAATTTATGATGCATGAATGCAAACGATCCTCATATATAATAGGATGTGACCTTAACTGACATGAGTAAGACTAAGCAAGCTATTACTTGGAATCTTGATGAAATTCCCTCATCGGTAAAGAGGTGGTCTACTTGCCAAGGATATACCATACTTCACCTTACGGGACAACTCCCATTTCACATGAAGTAACCTTGCTTACGGGACAACTCCTATTTTGTATATTATTTTTGCAAATCACAAATCAAATCAAAGTATTTCTTCTCCTTACGGGACAACTCCCATTTCAGAGGTATCTTTCCTTATGGGACAACTCCCATTTCGGAAAGGAAACCTATGCTAGGAACATAGTTCAACGAAAGAGAGCACCCCATCAATCTATTGGTGGTAAGTCCTCATCCCACAAGAATACTCATAATATACATATACAAACTCTCAAAGAGGCAATAGTCATTTTTCAAATCATTTCAATGCACAATTGGGCTTTAAATCCAAACACCATTATTACTAGTTCATACTTAGGCTCAAATGCCATAATCGTAATTTTATAGTCATAATACTCATGCATAGGAATAGCCCATTCATATACAAAATGCTGCAAGAACCTAAACTGCTCAAAGAGCCATAATCAATAGATATATATGTCACCACAATATTTTCATAACCAACATTTTATCAAAATAATACCATAAAACAAAATTAGGCTTAACCCATAAATTATCAGGAACATGAATGAATATGCTATGTATGATATGAAGAAGGCGTGGGTAATTAGGATTAGATCCAAATCAATAATTTATTGTGAAATTAAAGTAAATACACTATTAAATCCATATTTAAATCCAACGTAACTTCACCCATGCATAAACAAGCTTTTAAGAAGGGACACACCTACTTCTAATTTCATAAACCAAAGTGAACTTCATATAATGATTTAAATCACATTAAAATCATCAAATAAACACTACTCATGTATCAATAGAATTTTAGGAATCATAATATATAAAACCCAAAATTTAAATAAGAAAAATTTATGTAGGTTTTCTTGAAAATAATTTTAGGTCTCCTTGATTGGAAGAGATCAAGGATCAACCCACATACCTCAGAGTTTGAGTTTCTCGAAATTGAGTTGTGAAAGGTTTGATGTTTGGAAGTGGGTCTTGGAATCCAAAGCTTGCTCTTGAGTTTCCTTGAATTTGCCTTGGGGTCTTGATGGAGGCTCTTGAGAGAATCGACGGTGTATTTAAGATGAGAGTAATGAGTTTGATCCTTTTGAACAGGGTTTAGGTCTTTTAGTGAGGTTAAGATAGCCTTGGAAGTCCAAAAAGGTCATTAGGTAATTAAAATTTACGAAAACACAATTAGTGATCGGATGGAAATTTTTACAAAGTGTGATGTCATTGGAGGTTTGACTTGCCGTCTGGCTCTCCAGGGTAGTGCGGAGTGCCCATGGAACATGACTCAGCCTCAAAATTCAAATTGGAATACTTGAGAAAAAGCTAGAGTCGATGTCACTTTGACGACCACTTTCACGGACCGTGTGGTGTTACAAGGACCGTGTAGTGGTTCGTCCAACCATACTTGGTGGGAAAAATGGGAGTTGGAGGATCCACACCTAGAAAGATGACTCGTTAAGCATGGCACGGCACGTGAAGATGGCCGTGGCATAACATTTAGCTACAAAACTCCCCCTCATGTCAACCTTGTCTCATTGGCACACTACACGACCCTCCATATGGTCAGTGGCAAGCCACACGGCCCGTGCCACTGGCCATGTCACATTTCTTAGGCCAAAAATGTGCTTTTCTAGTCCCAACTGACCCAAATGGCCCGTCAAAGGCATCACTGCCCGTCAAGTTGTCCGTTTGACATCACTGCACAAGAAGATCTCATGAAAATGATCAAAACTGCTTCATCTGACATCAAAATGAGGTGAAACCAAGTGCGTTGCAAAGCTAACTCAATGTTATTCCCATTACTTAGGCCAAGAATGGCTTTTCCAGCCCTAAGACATACAAATGTCCCATCCAAGGCAACACTGCCCGTCAAACTATCCGTGTTACATCACTGCACAGGAGGGTCTCACAAAAATGGTCATAACTCCTTCATCCAAACTCTAAATGCGGTGAAACCAAGTGTGTTGGAAAGCTAAATCAAAGGTATTTCATTTGGTAGGTCTAGGGACTTCTAGTTCTTTTTGTAAGAAGAGATACACCCTTTAAAATTTACCCTTCTACCAGTTCTTGTGTCAAACTTAGCCAACGGAAATCCCTTCGAACTTGGCTTGATGTAAGGGACCCATGATGGACTTAAACAACATAAATAAGCTTGAATTGAAGTCTTAAAAGTAGAATTATATTGAGCTAGGATGTTCCATAAGATGTCATCTTAGTCCAATACTTTCCAAAATCCAATCTAAAGCGTCACTAAAGCTGTAAGAAAATTGGGGGCCTTACAAGCAACGGAGCATTAACCAAAATGTTGTCAATTGAATATAAAAAGAAGTAGTAAACATTTATGATGGAACTTACATAAATAAATGTGTGCTATCTCACCAAATCTTATTCCTATATTTATTTGTGTTTAGCAGTAGTAAGAACAATGATAACTCGTAAATCCAGTGCACTAAGGAAACCAGATTGCAAGTTGATCCAAGCTTCATTCCAAGCAGTAGTACAACTATTGGATAGTCAAATCTTTCCCATACCGTTCGATTAGTAAAGTTATTGATATTCAGTTCACCTAGCATAAAATTATCATTATCGAGTTGTGTAGTAGTTATGTTTGTGGCTGTTGTTGGTGTAGCACTGAACTAAATAACATTGCCTTGACTATGAGAAATCATTAATCTGGCATTTGAAGCAATCATAAGACTTCTAGATGTAATTGAATGATAAAGTGTCGAAGAAGTCTTGATTTATTAAAGGCGCTCCTTGGCTAAGCATACGTAGAAAGGTATGCATGTTCGTTTATTGTAAAAGTAGGACATTTGTGTATTCAGTTATTTGTAGAAGTAGGACATCTGTGTGTTCTCTGTTTGATAGTTTTGAATAGACAAAAGCGTTGAATTGCACTAGTTAGGGAGGAACTTTGGTGGTTGTTAAGGCAACTCTTACAAAAGATTGTGTAGGATGACACTGCTTTAAGTTAGATTTTTTTTAGTTAGTGATATTTTGGTAATTTCACATTTGAATTTAGAGTTCATGCTTTTAAGATAGATAAATGTCTTTTGATTTTTGGCTTCAGGTACATCACATATAATTTGTTAAATGTCTTTTTGTTTTTCTCTCCAGGGACATCATGTCACGACCTAATCCAGGGCCGCGACTGGTGCCGATTAGGCACCCTGACAAACACTAACTGATTTCCCAACAATCATAGCCAAGGAA
>JAABOM020104875.1:0-25510 GCA_011800125.2 Solanum clarkiae
CGAAAGTACATAAATAATCAAAATATTTTTAAATTATTATATGCTATTTATATAAATATTATTTATGTGCTTTCGAGTTATCTATAAATTTATGTGCTCTTGGGTTAATTTCTAAAATTCACCCTCACAGAAAGGAATATAAATGTATTCTTTTTAGTCCCAATTTCCCCTGTTTTCTGTGATATTTGATCTTGCTTCTGCGACCAAGGATGAGTGATGAGATGTTAAGAGGCTTGTTTGGGATTCCTTCGGATTCCCCATTCGCCGGTCATGTCTAGGCCCTAGGCATAGGTCATGGCAAAGATGGTATTAGAGCACCAGGTTGATAGATCCTCGAAGACCAACACACCACGTCAATTAGAGTTGTATTCATGGTTGTGTTGCGCACCACAATTATGAGTAGAAGGTTATGAGATGTTTTAGGATATATTTTCCTTCTTCATGATCTATGTCATGCTTTGAAAGTGGAATAGGGCTTTCCTCTCTAATGAATATTCTCTTCTCTTCTAGTTGATCATGCCGCTTCAAAGAGGGGGGAAAAGGAAGGTAAGTTGAAGGTTTTGATTTTGATGAACCGGCTTTCGCTATTCCTTTCGTATTACTTTTGTTGGCTAGTGGGCTTCTTGTGTGCCTCGAGTTTTTATGTGGACCTTTGGTGTCTATCCACCTTGTTGATTCTATTGTTGTTGGAAAGTTCATAGGTATTGTTCCATATTCATATTGCATTAGGTCTTGCCTTGTTACTCGCTGGATTTGATGTTATACTTAGGATGGAATAGTTGCATGCATGTTGTGTCTCCATGGATAGTAGGACCCATAGAGTTAGATTTCGACTCCCTAATGAACTCGTATTTGAGTGGAAGGTTATCAAGTGGTGGAAAAAGAGGTAGGTCCATTCTTGTCTTAAGGTTTAGTTGATCTCTAAGGATTGCCCCATCTTCTTGTTGCATAGAGTCTTGTTTAGCTTGATGTGTTGGAGGTCTTGTGGTAGTTTTGGCTACTTGCATAGCATGCTTCCAATGAGTGTAGAACTCGTAAGGTTATAATAAGATGGTTGAGGATGGTCGATCTTTTTGGTCAAATATAATGGGTTAGTCACATCTCTAAGCTTGATCTTTGTTTCAGGTTTTTTCTCTAAGTGGAGATGAGGTTAGGTGATATCCCTAAGTATCTTTCCGGGCTAGGGGAATATTTGAGTATTGTTGGAGTTGTTTTGTTGATTCATACATTGGCTATGTTTATGGGTCTCTAGAATATGGTCTTAAAACCCTACCTTAATATATGGTGGTTGTCTCTAATGACGGGGCATAGATTTGTTTAGAGCTTGTGAATCTTTGGGGGTAGTGTTGCAAGTCTTGGAGAATGAGAGATTGTTTGCTAAATAAGGTAGGTGTGAGTTGAGGATAACCAAAAGGTGGTTAGGACTCCCTAAGAATTATGATATGAATATGCATTAGTCTTTCCGGTAAGGCTAGTGTTGTGGTTAGTACTCTAAGTAGCCTAGTATGCGTGGAAAATGGTGGAAAAGAGGAGACTAGTGTGGTCCATCGGTTGGTCAGGTTGGAAGTTAGGTTGAGGGAAGTTGAGGATGGTATTATAGTGTTCTTGATGGTTCCAAATCTTCTTGTGTTAAGAGGTATAGATTAGGCAAGGCCTTGATTCCGCCTTGTTAGAGTTGGAAGTTTTGGGTGAGAAGAGGATAGAGTGGAGGTTGTCTCCTAAGGGGGAGATGATGGTTACGGTACCGACTAGGTTAGTGCATTTATGGTTGCCAATTGAGTTGATGATTGTGAGTCCATAGCTAGTGTAGAGGGAAGTTGGTAAGGTTGCATAAGTTTGGGGATTGCCTATGGATAGGACTTAGGTTAGTTCAGTTCTTCATGCATCTAGGTTGATGGGATGTGTTGGTGCCTCTAGTGCTATAGCACTCCTTGAGATTGTGGGTGATGTGGAGGATAAGTTGACTTATAAGAAGGTCCTGGTGGAGGTGTGGATGGGTGAATAGACAAGTTGAATGATAATGATATGGTGTTCATCAAGGCCCTCTTTGGAGGAGTCATCTATTTGTATGTCTCTTGGGAAGCCGATGTGGGCATGGAGAAGCAATATCCATATTTCTTTCATTCTATTAAAGCTTATGATAACACGCCAAGTCCTTTCTATGATTCCAAGTCTTATGTTTCAGACCCTATGTCATTCATATGCATTCATGTTTAAGTTGACAAATACATGGTGATTTTACACTTATGTTGAGATTTAAAATGATGTTTTGAATGATTTGAATACTTTTTAGCACGGCTTTTACATACATTATGATTTTCAACTTGTAAGCTATGCAATGGAACTTATGGTTGGAAATTTCATGTTCTACTTCTAAAGTTTCAAGCCTTGTTCTTCCACATTTGAGGACGAATGTTCTCAAGGGGGAGATATTGTAACACCCCGTAACTCCATGCTCTTGTATCCATGTTTCAAGCCTCATTTGATTAGGTTGCGGTTGTATTAGGTTCATGAGAGACTCTTAGTACCTAAATGAGTTCAAGACTTCCCTAAGAGTTGAGTTTTGGGTGATGGTTCATGCAAAGGTCAACTTTAAACAAGCATAACTTTTAGTACACTTAGAGCTAGGTGGCCCATGACATGCCAAATGAAATCCCTTTGAACTAATTTTCCAAAGAACTCAATTTCACCTCATTCAGATTTCAGAGTCAAAGATTATGGCCATTTTACTGAAGACTGCCAGTGTAGAGTTACACTACGAGCCCACAGTTATGACTCATAGATTGGGGTATGACTCGTAGGTCAAGCTCGTAGCAATTTCCAGAGACTTCGAAATTGAGCCTAAGGAACATGTGAAGGGTCCTACGAATCGCAGTGCTACCTACGAGTCATAATGGGGCCCATAACAACCGTTCGACAGCTTTTTAGGGTTTATTTTTGTCCATTCCCACCCTTTCTAAGCTCTAGATTGACGTTTTTATGCTCATTCAAGGTCCCAAAACCCTTACGTTCTTCATTGTATTGATAAAATACTCTCTCAAACCCTTATACTAATATTTCACTCCAAAGTCAAGTGACTAAATCTCTTCCGGATCTTATGGAATTCTTCCAAGCTTCAAGTTCTCACCTCCATCTTCACCAAGAAATTCTCCAAAGCTAAGGTATGTTGTGTTGAACAATTGGGTCATTCCACCCATGGTTCCTAAAAACTCTTTTTACTATATTGCATGATTTAAAGTTTGTTTTACACGTGGGTCTTGTATATTGAGAAATTTATTGCATAGTGATTTTTGTTCATGAAAGTATGGTTGTTTTAGCATGTTTTGAACTCTAAATCTTGGATCTAATGTTGGATTTGATGAGGAGTTTTGATATGAATGTCATGGAGTTGTTGCAAAGTTTTGATTGATGGTTTTTGTGCATATTTTCTTGCGTGACTTTCATTTCTAAATTGCATGGTTTTTTACCCCCATTACACACCCGCCAAGTGTTTGATAAAATGTCTGGCTAGGTTTCTTGAGGAATTGAAGGTCCAACGCATGTCTTATGAGTTAAATAGTGTTATGATGATTATATAATGATGGAATGGTGATGAAATAATGGTATACATATGATGTATAATGATGGTAGGAAATGTAGGTATATGATGACCTTGTGATGACGAAAGTATTTTACATATGTCTTGAATTCATGAAAAGTATCTATTATGTTGCAAGTCAATCACATTATTGAGGGGGTGCCAAGCCTCGATGACCTTGTTGAGAGGTTACAAAGTATCAATCGCCTTGTTGAGGGGGTACCAAGGCTCAATCACCTTGTTAAGAGGGTGCCAAGTCTCATTCACCTTGTTAAGAGGGTGCCAAGTCTCAATCACCTTGTTGTGGGGGCACCAAGCCTTAATCAACTTGACGAGGGGGTGTCAAGCCTCGGATGCCTTATTGAGGGGGTGTCAAGCCTCAATCACCGTTCAAGGAATAGCGTGCCTTGGAGTTGGGAAGTATTTCACTTGCTCTACTCTTCACTAATGATATCCTATATGAATATGAGTTACTTAATCATGTTTTACTTATGCATTGGTCGTACCTGACATATCGCTATATCATGTCTATAGACTATTGTTATGAATGTTGATTATGAAGCTTATTTCTTGTTGTATTGCATCCCAGATACTTAATACATTCAAACGTACTAACACATACTCTTGCCTATATGATATCACTATGCAGGAACCAGAGCTCTATTTGGTGATCATCCTCCTCCACGTAGCTAGTGATATCCAATAAAGCTAGTTGGTGAGTCCTCATGTTCTGGGGAGATATCTATGTTCTTTTGCTATGTATCTAAACTATATTTCCTTTTTTGTATACTTAACTATGAGGGTAAGCTCGGTTGCTTGCTTTGGCCCCCACTAAGTTCTATGTTAGAGTCCTTGTTAGACAAAAATATGTATTATGTTTGAGCTTTGATTCACTTATAATATCCAAGGTATTTAAATATGATTTTCTCTCCCTTAGTTCCAATTTCCCCTGTTTATTTTTTCTTATGATGATTTTTCTTGCTTTTGCGACCAAGGATGTTTGATGAGATGCGAAGAGGCTTGTTTAGGGTTCCTTTGTATTCCTCATATGCCGGTCACCTCTAGGCCCTAGGCTTGGGTCATGACACTTGTACTAGAGGGTGAGGGATATAGCATGAGTCATAACCCATTCTAGTAGGTAATGGGTAGTACATGAGATAATGAATAACACATAAGGGTAGAAGGTAGCATAGGTCATAACCCCTATATGTGTGCATGAGATAATACATAACCTTACATCACATATGACGGTGAGGTGTACCACATAGTTCATAATCCCTTCATATGAGCACATTGCATAACCTCAAATCATACAAGGGGGTAAAAAGTACAACATAGGTCATAATCCTTCACGTAGATAGGAGTAAGTGAGTAGCATTGATTCGTACATGATGGTAAGGTGCACAACGTAGTTCATAACCCCTACATATTGAAATTGGCCTTGCATTAAAAGGTAAACCATATAACATAGTTCATAATCCCTTCTAGTAGGCTTCATAATTCACAAGAGTATAGACCTTAGCATAAGGATTCCATAACACGTTAATCATTCCCAAGAACACAACGAACATGGGAGCCCAACACTTCAGTTGCAATACCATAGGTGCTTTACATGATTTGAACACACACTATATTCCTTTCATCCCCATAAGCCACTTGACTCATAAACCATGCAATAGAATATTAATAACTCAAGAAACCTAATCCGGACAATTTTTTCCAATCACTTGCGGGTGTGTAGTAGTAGTGTAAACTGATGCAATTCAAGAGTGAAATCATGCTAGAAATTTCCAGGTAAAACCATCAATAGGTACTTGGTAACACCTTCAAGTAATATACATCAAAGCCTTTCATCAAATCTCACAATAGATCTTAGATTCATAGCTCGAAATATGCTAAAACAATTATAATCTTATGAAACCCCAATATAGTGTGCAGTGAAATTCATAATAAGTTAGACCCACGAGTAAATCAACTTTAAATCATGAAATTTTAATTAAAAGGAAGTTTGGGCATCATGGGTGAAAGGAACCCATGAAAGAAATCCACATCCCTTGACTCTAGAGAGTCCTTGAAGAAGATTGGAGATAGAGACGTGAACCTCGAATAAGAACCTTAAGATCTGGATGAGTTTTGAGACTTGAAATTAGAGATGAAATATTGTCTAAGTGATTGGAGTATTTTGGAATGTGTTGACTGATATGAGGGTGAAATAAGGCTAAGTATAGATATTTTCACGAATGGGAAGGCTTAGGCCGAAGACCAAAAAGTCTTGGACCAAACTTGAAAACTGGCACCAAAATTACACTATGGCGCGTCGCGCCATAAATGCACGCCACACAGTGAAAATTGCTCAATTTGAAAATTAAAATTATGATTCATTCGCTCTGAAATTGGGTTTAGACCCATTTCCCACTCAATTTTGCCCCCTGAAGTTGGATTTTCGATATCGCGCATGAATTTTGAGATATATAGAAATTACAATTCCGGGTACTTTCGAGACACATTTTCGGACACTTTTTTGGGTCATTTCAAATAGCCCTTCATAAGTCATATCATCCATAATTTACACAACTTACGATATGACCCTTAATGTCATAGAAGCTAGGCATACATCTTTAATCAAAGGTATAGTGGGTACATATACATAACCTTAAAATCATGCAATCCATGAGTATATGAGATGAGAGGAGTAAAATGAATCACTTGAACGTTATTCAAGTTATCTTTGAGCACTAGTTACGACCCTTGAAATCGTTTGCGGTCCAAAAGATCCTTCGTAACAACTGGCCCTCAGAAAATTTTTGGAACTCATGCCTTGCACTTTTCATACTTCTCACAGCTAGGGCCTTGCAATATCTCCCCCTTGGGGACATTCGTCCCTGAATGTTGCTAAGGAAATCTCTAAGGAACGGAATACATGTGTCATATGCAAAATGCAACCTATATACCATGAAAATCTTTAAATCATGCCTCAAATAACATTATGTGCATAGATGACATGAAGAAAATGACGTGCAAGAAAAGGAGGTTCTTAATTGGGATAAGTCAAGGTACCTCAAGTTTGATTAGAATGAAAGATATAGGGGTATTGCTTTTTTTGGTACCTGTTTCGGCTTCCCAAGTAACTCTTTTGACATGGTTATTCTTTCAAAGTACTTTAACGGAGGGTACGTCTTTCATTCCTCAACCATTTGACTTGGCTATCTAATATTTCATCAAAACTTCCTCAAAAATCAAGTTCTCTTCAACATTCACCACTTTTAAGGGCATTATGGAATTAGGGTCTCTGACACTCTTTCTCAACATGGAAACATAGAAGACCGGATGAACCATACTGATTTTCGTGGGAACTCCAATTCATAAGAAACTCTGCCAACTCGCCTCAAAATCTAGTAAGGCCCTACATACCTAGGGTGAAGTTTCCTTTCGTACAAAATTAAACCACGCCCTTCATTGGCAAAACCTTCACGTACGCCTAATAATCAACTTCAAATTCAATGTCTCTTCTTCTTGTACAATCAATAGAAGCATAGTAGGCATACAACCAATCGATACCTAGAATGACATCAAAATCAATCATGTTTAATTCAACGAGATCACAAGGCAACAACTTATGCAAAATAAAAATAGGACAACTCCTATAAACTTTCCTAGCAACAATAGAGGAACCCATAGGAGTAGACACTTCATATGACTCATGCAACAACTCAGGGACAACATGGAACTTTTTAACAACAAAAGGGATAACAAAGGAAAGAGTGGCACTCGGATTAATCAAAGCATACAAATCAAAGTCAAAGATTTTTAATATATCGATAACAACATCAGGGACCTCACCAACCCCTTGCCTTCCATGTAGAGCATAATATTGATTGTGCCTTGGGGAACCACCTTGCGGACCACCTCTTCCTAGTGGGACCGCATTAGCACCCTGGACCTTGCCATGGTTTCTTGGATAATCTACCTTCTTGTGCCCAAGCTCCCCACAACAAAAGCATGCATTAGAATCTTTCAAACATGGGCCTTTATGAACCTTCCTACATGTAGGACATACATCGATGGAAGCCACAACACCAACACCTTGAGGCCCAGGCAGATCATTGGCAAACCCCCTATTAGTAGCATGATGAGACACTTGGCCTTGATGGAACCGACCACCCCTTTCGAACTTAGCCCCAAGATGGGCCCTCTTGGCATCATGCTCCATTCTCTTCCTCAATTTCTCTTCCTTCATTTGCACATCGTAGGTCATCAATCGAGATAAGTCCATGCCACTAATGAGCAGGGCGGACCGGCATTCTTCACTTACCAAGTCGGAGACCCCCATCACAAACTTGTTCATCTTAGATCTAGGATTGGCCACCAAATGAGGAGCATACTTTGAAAGTTGATTAAACTTGAGGGAATATTCTCTCACACTTATAGCACCTTGTTTTAAGTTCATAAACTCCACCAACTTAGCTTCCCTAAGCTCAATAGGGAAAAATTGGTTAAGAAAAGCCAATTTGAACTGCTCCCAAAGCACTACATTACCAATCCCCTTCTCACCCTTCCATTGGTCATACCATATTTGGGCTACCCATTTGAGTTGATACATTGCCAACTCCACCTTTTCAGCCCAACACCAATGAAATTCAAGATTTTATAGACCTTATCAATAAACTCTTGTGGATCTTAACCCACCTTTGACCCATAGAACACCAGAGGATTCATCCTCATGAAGTCTCTCACCCTAGCTCCAAGGGTAGTAGCATGAGGTGCTGGGGGCCCTTGATTTACTTGGTTGGCCACTACTTGAGCAAGCATAGTGAGAGCATCCCGGAGCTCACCATTGTTAGGTTGCTCCTCGGGAGTTTGGGCCCTTGGTCCTCGAATGTTTTGCATGATCTAGCATAGCAAAGAATAATTGTTAGTGGAAAAACTTACCACAACTCTATAGCATGTCTTAGAACATGAAAAAGAGAAACATTTCCTAAAACATCTCATAGCCTCCCAATCATAGTCATGGCGCGCTTCACAACCATGAATAAGACTCTAACCGATGCAGTGTGTTGGACTCCGAGGATCTATCAACCTAGTGCTCTGATACCAAGTTTATCATGATCCAAGCTAGGGTCTCGACGTGACACGATGCAAGGGGAACACCAAAGGGGCCCCAAGAAAGCCTCTTAGAACATCATTACACATCCTTGGTCACGAAAGTAGTAAATCAAGCATCAAGAGATAAAAGAATGGGGAAAACGGGGCTAAGGTAAAACACTTCCATATCATCATAGTCAAGAGACCAAAGTCAAGCGCATATCGTAGATACATAACATGTCCAACAAATACCTCTATACATAGATAAGAGCAGTGGCCAAGACAAAGTAACTGGGCTCACCCTCATGGTCAAAATAGACAACAAAGAATAATGCCTTAATGCACAGTTGGATAATCATAGATTAAGTTCCTAGAAGTGGAGGACTCACCAACTGGCTTGAATAGCACCGAACTAGCCATGTGAGAGAGGAGGATGATCAAGTTGGGCACCGGTTCCTACATGGTGACATCATGTAGGCATAGAGTATGCATTTGTATGTTTGAATGTACTAAGTATATATGATGCAATGCAAAGAAGAATTGAGCATCATAATCAAAATGCATAACAATAGGCAATAGGCATACTTCAAACCTCTTTGTAGGTTAGTGATGATACCGCCCCATCACTTAGGTGGTGAAGTACTAACCTTTCACTCGGTTGGTGATGATGTTTCCCCATCACCTAGGTGGAGAAGTACAAACCCTTCACTCAGTTGATTAGTACAAACCCCTATCTCAATTAGTTATGATGCCGCCCCATCACTAGGTGGAGAAGTACAAACCCTTCACTCGGTTGATGAGTACAAACTCCCATCTCGATTATTCGGGTTCCTAGACCCCCCGGATTGGGCGTGGTCTAATGCAACACTTTATCTAGGATTTATCATATAAATAAGCTCATTTCATCATCATACATCAATCATATCATATCTCATGCTTTGGACCTTCAATTCCTCAAGAAACCATAATCGAACATTTTAACAAACACTTAGAGGGTGTGAAATGGTAGTATAAAACCATGCAATTTAGAGATAAAATCATGAAAGAAAAATCCATATAAAACCATCAATCAACACCTTGCAACACCCTCAAGCAATATACATCAAAACTCCTCATCAAATTTTAGATTACATCCAAGATTTATTGCTCAAAACATAGCAAACAGTCATAGCTTTATCCAACTTTAACATAGTTCATAGACATGTTCTTAATAGTAAACCATTTGTAAAATCAACCTTAAATCATGCAAATTAAGTAAAAAGGAGTTTAGAATACCATGGATGAAAGAACCCAATGGCTAAAACCTACATACCTTAGTTTTGAAAAAGCTCTTGATGAAGATTGAAAATGGAGGCTTGAAGCTTGAAGGAAATCCTTAGTTTCGGTGAGGATTTGAGACTTGAATTTTGGAGTAAAAATATGGCAAAATGTTTGAGTAAGTATTGGAAATGTTTTGGGTGATATGAGGGTGAAAAATGACTAATATGGGTAAAAATATGTTTGGGAACAGCTAGGCCCAAGACATAAAAGTCTTGGACTGCACAGAAAATTACTAGATAGAAAATATACCTCTCTGCATCACGGTGAGGACGCAGAGACAACTCCTCTTCATTTGTGCACCCTTGGTCAGATAGCTCTCTGCAATTTGCCACTTCAAAAATCATAATTGTCATTCTTTTGCTCTTAAATCAGGGTTAGACCCTTTTACCCCTAATTTTGACCCCCTAAACAAGAATATAAAGTTGGATTTTCGACATCGTGCATGAATTTTAAGAAATATGAAAAATAAAATTACATGCATTCTGAGGCACATTTTTTGGCACTTTTTGGTATTGTTTTTAAGTAAGTCTAACTCGAATTCAATAACTAAGTCGCCAAACATAGGAGAGGAATGAAGTCGTTAATTCTGAAGTTTCCTCTTGATAGGTCCCTGAAATAAGAGAGGACTCATTTGATTTGATTCGATCTATTATGGATCAATTTTTCTTACCCTAGAAAGTACTGAACAGTTGTAGAAACATTAATGAGATTGTTGTATTATCATGGGCTCATAAATGATTGTTGTCGGATAAGAGAAACTCCTAGATAGGTTTTATACTGATAGTACTCTAATTGGATTGGATTAGATTGATTGGAATGTTTATGACTGGTCATTCTCTAGTCTTTATTCTTTCTATAGAATTGTGATCGTTGGATTGAGTATTTCTATGTTGATTATTGTTCTACCTTGTCTACTTTATTCAGCCATTTTACGTACTCGTACATTCTACATACAAAAATCCACTTGGATTGCATCCTTTTTTAAGATGCAGAGACAAGAAACTAAAGATCATCAATATGTGCTTTATTAAGGATCTTCCCCGCTTCTCGATTGATTGGTGAGTCCTCCCTGATATAGGAGGAGGCACATTATTTATTTTCATTTATCTCTTAGAGTTAGACCTTAAACTTGCTCCACTTTGAACTAAGGTATCCATGGACCTGTCATAAGGACCATACTACAGTTGGTAGAGGCTTATAGACTAGAGTGTGATTGATTTTGATTTGGATATTCATTTTGCACTAGTTTCTTTTGTACTAGTCTTATCAATTTGACTTACCATTTATATATTGAGATTATCTAGCTTTTATTATCTTTAGTCTTCCACTGATATGTTAAATGTTGATTGAGTAAATATGATGAAGACGATTGGATCTCTTGGAGACTGGCAATAGTCTCTAAGTGTCGGTCACACCAAGGATACCCTTCCGGTGCGTGATAAACTTGGCATTAAATCATAGAGTTAAAGCGTGTTAGTAAAAGAAGGCGTCCGACTAGATAAAATTCTAACCCACCTGAGCCCTAGAATCAAGATGAACCAATAGGCCCAGTCATCGTGAACACCCACCATAGGTTGACATCCCAAATACTGAGCTTCTCTAGGATATCCAGACTTTGGCCCAGGGTCTGACAGCACCGAATGCTAGAAAGGGAGAGAGCAGATAGGATGCTCCAGACACATCCAAGGTTCAAGATTTCTTGAGAATAAACTGATGTACAGTCGAAATACAACACTTTTTATGCCTAAAACATAGGATTTTGTGTGTTCCCAATGCAACATTTATGATTTTTATGTATTTTTTGTGTGTAGTGTTGCTGGAAAGAAGGTAGGCATGACGTTTTAGGCAAAATTGCAGAGTTTTTTGGTTTTTGGTGATTTACGAGACCCCTTATGTGTCGTGGAGCAGTCTATGAGTTGTAGAGGTGGTTTCATGACAAATTCCAGTGAAGGTTGAGATATGAAGTTCAAGTCCATGATACCTCTATACGAGTCATAGAGCTTTCCACAAGTCGTATAGGTAGGTTTCGTAAAGATTTCCAGAGAGAGATGATTTGAAGTAGTTGAACCCTATGAGTCTGAAGTACGAGTCATAAATAAATTTATGAGTCGTGAAGATGTTTTGTAAAAGTGAATTCCAAGATCACAAGAGCTAATTATGAGACCCCTATTACGACTCGTAAAAAGCCTCTACAAGTCGAAAATAGGTTTCGTGGAGTTCGCCGACCAGTTTTTCTATTTCATTAAGAAATTAATTGTAATTATTATAAATAGTATTGTTTAGGTCATTTTTTAAGGGAGCTGTCAGATTCATTCTAATTAGGGTAAGAATATAATATTTAGAGAGAAAATCGAGAGAATACACTTGTGAATTAATTTGATGGTCAAATCTTGTTATTCTCAATCAATTTTGGATTTGTTTGATTCTCAATTCAATTGGGTAAGTGTTTATTTATGTTTTCTCTATTCATAATTTCTTTATTTACCCATGGCATGAGTAGCTAAATCCACAACTTGGGGTTATGGGAACCATGAAGATCTAACCAAATAAACCCGGGTAATTTGCAATTCTTGGAATGGGTATTTGTATGTATTAATCAATTCTCTTCATTTTGCATGTTATCTAGTGGTGGCCAACATTATAACTTGCCTAGTGTTACTTTACCGATCAAGGTAGTAATGAATAGGAAAAGATATTGATTAACAGGATTCGATGATGTGTGCTTGTCTAATCAACTAAACTGGACCAAAGGGAGGTTGAATGGTACTATAGGTAATGGTTAGCATTGCACAATATGTTGATGGGCCAAGTCACATAGTGAAATTCGCCTCTCACCTTTGACCAAAGGGCTTGGTGAACTTAAATTACTGTCCTGCATGTTATACTCTAGTCAAGAATTGGGTTATCCAGTGTTATTGAGTTGGTGAATCATGGGGAACATAATACCCAAGTTGCTCTCTATTATTGATTCTCCTTTGTTATAGTTAGTGTAGTTTGTTTTCATATTGATTACTTCAACCCCCCTTCTGGGGAATTGAGTTGATTAATTACTTGAATTGCTTATTTGTGAATTCTCATGAGTCTATGTATTCCCTATGGGATTCGACCCTAACCTTGGTTAGGCTTTATATTTGACAATGACCATTTTATCCTCCAAAAGAGAGGTGTAACTTGGGCTTAATCAAAGATTATGGCACCGTTGCAGGGGAATATGGCTAGACTTAGTTGAATTTACTGGCAATTGTAATTCGAGTGTTAATTGATAGTTCCCTTATATTTTACTTTTGTTTTTGTTTTTGTCTTTGTTCCTTTGCAGGATATACTACTAGTGTATGTCCAACACTGGGAGTCAAGGAAATTTGTTAACTCCACTTAACCTAAAGATCCGAAGAATTACAAGAACAATGCCCCAAGAAAATGCCAACAACGTGGACAATGCAGCTTTGAATCAAAACAACAATGATGATGATGGGAATGAAAACCCACCTCCTTTGGAGAATATTCCATAGCCTCAGGATTTCAATGACAATGCTTACCGATGGAATCAGTAGAGGTTGAATCCCATAGCTATGGATGTGACGGGAGCTATTGTGTTACCACCACTATAGGCAGACTCAAAGTTCACAGTCTCTAGTGGGTTACTTCAGATGATGCAAATCATCACACTCAAACAATACCTCTCACTTTGAGGATAAAGTGATCATTGTCAAATATAAAAACTAACCATAGGTTAGGGTCGTATCCCAAGGGAATACGGGATTTTTCCGCATTGATTCACAAACAATCATTTCAAGCATCAAACAACTCTGTTCGCAATAAAAAGGGGGGGTTTGTAATTAATTGTGACTTTATGATGATTAAGGATTGTATATATACATTGAATTCATAAAAGGTATCTATAGTATTGCAAGTTGACCACACCTTGTTGGGTGTGACATGTCTAATCACCTTGTTGAGGGGGTGACATGCCTCAACCACCTTTTTGGGGGTGGCATGCCCATATTACCACGTTGAGGGTAGATACCTTGACCACTCCATTGGGGGTGACATGCCCATGCACCACGTTAAGGGGTGGATACCTCAATCACCTTCCAAGAGTGTGACATGCCTTGGATTACAAGTAATAGTTGCTTGGCCTATGGTTATGGTATCTTCATACATATGTAATCTCATATTTGCAAGTTATATGATGTACAAGCATGCTTCACTTCAAGTATTGACCGTGCATGCCATATTGATACTATACTTGTCCATTGCTTATGATTATGCATTTTGACTATGTTGGCTTATTCCTTGTTGCATTGCATCCTACATACTTAGTATATTCAAACATACTAACGCATACTTTATACGTACATAATATTACCATGTAGGAACCAAAGCACCTCTCAATCATCCTGCACGTGGCTAGTTTTAGCATTTTAGAAGATAAGCTTTGGTGAGTCATCAAGTCAGGGGACACTAGCTATGTTACTCTTACTATTTGTTATCTCTTTATGTTTAACACTTGATACTATGAAGGTGAGCCTGAAAAGTATCTTGGCCCCCGCTCCAATCTATGTTAGAGGTGTTGTTGGAAACACGTGATGTACTTATGCTATGAGCTTGACTGTTGAGTATTTTATGATTATCAAAGACTTCCATTAGTCTCTTTTTCCTTATTTGTACAACTTGATGTTGCAATTTTTTTCCACGACCAAGGATGTGTGATCAATATGCTAAGAGGCTTGTTTGGGGTCCCTTCGGGTTCCCATTCATTTTGTCATCTCTAGGCTCCAGGGTTGGGTCATGACAAACTTGGTATCAGATCACTACGTTCTTAATGGTCCTAGACATCCATCAGACTGCACCGATTAGAGTCTTATTCATGGTTATGAAGCATGCCACAACTATGAATAGGAGGCTATGAGGCATTTTAGAAAATATTTTACTTCTTCATGATCTATATCGTGCTTTAGATATAAGTGTAAGGTGTCTCCTCTAACGAATTCTCCTTATTATTCTAGATCATGTCAATTCTAATAGGGAGGCTAACTAGAGCCCATACACCTAAGGAGCAACCGGCCCCTCCCACTCTTCAAGCTCCTCAAGGTGGAGGGGTAGCCAACGATGAGTTCCGGGATGCTATTACTATGTTAGCTCGTTCTATAACCAACCAAATTCACTAAGGGATCCAAGCCCCTCGTGCTCCTACCCCGGCTTCTAGGTGAGCGAAGTTTCATCGATCCAAGGCAGATAAGGATCCCCAAGAGTTCATTGATGAGGTGTATAAAGTGTAATCTATTATGGGGGCCAATTCGTAGAAGAAGGTGGAATCAGCGACTTACCAACTCAAAGGGGTAACTCAAATTTGGTTTACACAATAGAAGTCGGAGAGGAGAGGTGATGATGTTATTCCTTGAGAGGAGTTCAAAGTCGTATTTGTCAAGCAGTTCTTTCCTATCGAGCTAAGGGAGGTTAAAATGATGGAGTTTATGAACCTTATGCAATGTTCCATGAGTGTGAGGGAGTATGCCCTCAAGTTCAATCAACTCTCCAAGTATTCCCCATAATTGGTTGTCGAGCCGAGATCATCCGAGATTCCAAGATAGAGGTGATGTGGTGCCTAATCCTATGTACCAAAGGTGTGGTAGGCGCCATAATGGCCCAAGTTTGAAGAATAATTCTTGTTATGGTTGTGGAGATGTGGTTCATAAGGTGATTGATTGCCCTCGTGCTCAAAACAAAGGTAGAGATGGTCGTCCACAAGGCCAAGGTGCAAATGTGGGTCCAAAGGGAAGAGGAGGCCAATAAGGGGGTACTCCAAGGCAAAATATATTCTATGCTCTTCCAGGGAGACAAGGGGTAGATAAGATGCCCGATGTTGTCACCGGTATGTTAAAGGTTTTTGATTTTGATATGTATGTATTGATAGATCCGGGTGCCACTCTTTCTTTTATTACTCTTTTTATTGCCAAAAATCTTCAGGTTACTCCCGAACTGTTGTGTGAACCTTATGAAGTGTCCAACCCTATTGGTGAGTCCATTGTTGCTAAAAGAGTCTATAGAAATTGTCCTGTGTTCATCTTGCATAAAATCTTTCCTTGTGATTTTGTTGAATTAGATATGGTGGATTTTGATGTCATTCTTGGGATGGATTGGTTGCACGTATATTATGCTTCCATTGATTGTAGAACTTGTTGGGTTAAATTCCAATTCCCTATTGAACCAGTCCTTGTGTGGGAAAGTTGTGATGTGGTGGTCAAGAGTTGACTCATTTCTTGCCTTAAATCCCAAAAGTTGATTTTTAAAGGTTGTCTCTATCATCTTGTGAGGGTTAGTGATGTTGAATCCAAAGTCCATCCTATTTAGTCAATTCCATTGGTTGATAAGTTTTTCATGTCTTTGAAGATGAGCTTCCGGGTGTTCCTCCCAAAAGGGAAATAGACTTTGGTATAGACCTTCTTCCCGATACTCGACCCATTTCTATTTCCCCTTACCGTATGGCCCCGTCGGAGTTGAATGAGTGATTGAGGGATTTATTGGACAAAAGTTTTATAAGGCCTAGTAAGTCACCTTGGGGTGCATAGGTGTTGTTTGTGAAGAAAATGGATGGTTCTGTTAGAATGTGCATTGATTACAGGCAACTTAATAGGGTCACCATAAAGAATAAGCACCCTCTACCAAGGATTGATGACCTTTTTGATCAACTCCAAGGGGCTAGTCACTTTTCTAAGATGATCTTCGGTTTGGGTATCACCAAGTGAGAGTGAGGGATTATGACATTCCCAAGACAGCATTGTGGAATAGGTATGGGCACTTTGAGCTTGTGGTTATGTCCTTTGTATTGATTAATGCACCAACTACATTTATGGATCTCATGAATAGGGTCTTAAAACCCTACCTTGACTTGTTTGTGATTGTTTTTATTGATGATATCTTGATTTATTCCCATAGTGAGGAGGAACGTGTGGATAATTTGAGTATGGTGTTGTAAATGTTGAAGGAGGATAGGTTGTATGCAAAATATGAGAAATGTGAGTTTTGGTTCAAAAAGGTTGCTTTTCTAAGGCATGTGGTATCGGGTGATGGCAATAAGATAGATCCTAAGAAAACAGAGGTGATTAGAAATTGGCCTATACCTTTGAATCTATCGAACATTAAAAGTTTGTTGGGTTTAGTGGGTTATTACCAGAGATTTGTGAATGGTTTCTCTTCTATTGCTTCTCCTATGACTAAATTGACACAAAAGAAGGCGAAATTCGTGCGAAGGATGAGTGTGAGAAGCGTTTCCAAACATTAAAAGATAAGTTTGTCTCTACTCATATCTTGTCTCTACTGGAAGGGTTGGCAGATTTTGTTGTATATTATTGATGCCTGAAGAATTGGTTTGGGATATATTTTGATGCAAAGTGGTAAGGTAATAGCATATGCCTCTAGACAACTTAAGGTGCATGAGAAGACTTATCCCACCTATGATCTTGAATTGGTGATCATGGTATTATCTTTGAAAATTTGGTGTCAGTACTTGTGTGGGGTTCATGTTCATGTGTTTACCAACCATAAGAGTCTCCAATATGTGTTCATCCAAAAAGATCTTAACTTGAGACAAAGAAGGTAGTTATAGCTCCTTAAAGATTATGATATGAGTGTGCATTATCACCCCTGGCAAAGCTAATGTTGTGGTCGATGCTTTAAGTAAGGTGTTTATAGTAAGTCTAGCCCATGTTGATGATGGTGGAAAAGAGGTGGCTACAGAAGTTCACCGGTTGGCTAGATTGGGGGTTAGGTTTGATGAGGTTGACAATAATGGTGTAGTGGTTGTTGATGGTTCTGAATCTTCCTTGATTAAGGAGGTAAAGGCAAAACAAGATCTTGACCCACCTTACTAGAGTTGAAGGCCTTGGTGAGAGATGGTAAAGTGGAGGTTTTCTCCCAAGGGGGAGATGGTGCCCTTTGGTACCAAGGTAGATTGTGTGTGCCAAATGTAAATGATTTGAAAGAATTGATCTTGAAGGAGGCTCATAATTCATCCTATTTCATTCATCCCGGTTCTACATAGATGTATAGAGACTTGAGGGAGGTGTACTAGTAGGGTGCTATGAAGAGAGACATTGCTAAGTTCGTATTCAGATGTCACAATTGCCAACAAGTGAAGGCCGAACATCATGGCCTAGCCCAAGATATAGAAATTCCTACTTGGAAGTGGGAAGAGATCAACATTGATTTTGTGGTTGGTTAGCCTAACACTAGGAAACATTTTGACTCTATTTGGGTTGTTGTGGATAGAATGACAAAGTCGACTCACTTCTTACCGATCAAAACTACTTATGGTGCTGAAGATTATGCCAAGTTGTATATACATGAGTTAGTTAGATTGTATGGGGTACCCTTGTCTATCATTTCGGATCGTGATGCTCAATTCACTTCTCACTTTTGAAGGTCCTTCCAAAGAGGGCTTGGTATCAAGGTTAAGCTTAGCATAGCTTTTCATCCTCAAACGGATGGTTGAGCTAAGAGGACTATCCAAACTCTTGAGTATATGCTTAGGGCTTGTGTTTTGGAGTTTAAGGGTGGTTGTCATGAACATCTTCCTCTCATTGAATTTGCTTACAACAATAGCTACCACTCAAGCATTGTATGGCTCCTTTTGAAGCTCCTTATGGTAGGCATTGTAGACCCCCGATTGGGTGGTTTGAAGTTGGGGAAATGGCTTTGCTAGGTCCAGATTTGGTTATGGAAGCCTTGGAGAAGGTGAGGTTTTGTCAAGGAGAGATTGAAAACAGCCCAAAGTAGACAAAAGTCCTATTCCAATGTGAGGAGAAGAGATCTTGAGTTTAACGTTGGTGATTGGGTTTATTTGAAAGTCTCACCTATGAAGGGTGTAGTTCTATTTGGATAGAAGGGGAAGTTAAGCCCAAGATTTGTGGGTCTTTATAGAGTTTTGAAGAGGATAAGTAAGGTTTCTTATGAGTTGGAGTTGCCTATGGAGATGAATATGGTTCATCCGGTCTTCCATGTGTCCATGTTGAGAAAGCGTGTGGGTGACCCAAGTGCGATAGTGCCCTTGGATGTTGTGGGTGTTTTAGAAGATAATTTGACTTATGAGGAGGTCTCAGTGGATATTTTGGATAGACAAGTGAAGAGGTTAAGGAACAAAAATGTAGCTTCCGTCAAGGTCGTTTGGAGGAACCAACGAGTTGAAAGTACCATATGGGAAGCCGAGGCAGACATGAGAAAGCGATATGCATATATCTTCCACTCTACTCAAGCCGAAGGTACTAATTTAAGTCCCCTATATGATTTGAAGTCCTATGTTTTGGCCCTTATGTCATTTTGCAAGCATTCATATTTATGTTGACAAATTTATGGTAATTTTTTTTACATTCATTTTGAGATTTTTGAAAATGATGTTTATATGCGTTTTGCATTCATTTTGGACTAAAATCTTCTTGAAATTACCTCCCTTATCCATGTCTCTTTGACATACGGGGACAAATGTTCCCAAGGAGAAATATTTCTAAGCTAGCTACTTATGGTTCCCACAACCCCAAGTTATAGATTTAGCTACTCATGGATTGGGCACACAAATCAATAATGAAATGAGAAGACACGGAAGATTTTTTACCCAAGCAAATTGAGGAACAATGAAACCCTCTTTGAAATTACAATCACAATCTTGAATAATGAAATTTATCTACAAGTGAATCTAAATCCCCAAATTTGAGTCTCAAAGTAAAACCCTAATTTTCCACTCTAAAAAAAACCCTTCAATATTCTAAGAGTTCTCTCGAGAAGAATGAATAATTTTCTAACAAACTATAGAATTCACTTCTAAAACCTTAACACATACTATTTATTGTATTTATAGAAAGGTCCTTAAAATAATTAGAAAATCTGGTCGGCAGCTGCTACGGCTCGTAGGATGACTTACAAGCTGTAATCGGGCTTTTGTGGTCAACAGTTGGCATTTGGGACTTCACTACTACGATCCACCTCTACGAGTCGTAGTCTGGTAAATGACTCGTAGTGCCTTCTCATAGTCCACCCTTGCATTTCTTGGTCCAATTTTAATCAACATTGTTAATTTCTGTGAGGCCCCCTTCTACGAGTCATAGTGAGGACAATGACCCGTACCCTAACCTCGTACGCCTGAACTTCAAATTCTCAGATTTTGGTTGTGGAAATTGTTAATTGCTACGATTATCCCCTGCAACTCATAGCTTGGACTATGACTCGTAGTGGGTCTCGTAGATCTTCAAAAATCAACAAAATTTTCAACTTTTCCAAAAATTAGGCCAACCTATATTTTTTGCAAAAATAAATACAAAAACACATAAAAACCATAAAAAGTCGCATTGAGAACACACAAAATCCTTTGTTTTAGACACCAAATGTGTTGTATTTTGATAGCACATCAACACCCTCAACTTATAGTTGATGTTTGTCCTCAAGCAATGACTCAATCTAGATAGATAATAAGCAATACATAGCAATCAACTTACTGGCATATACCTTACTCAGTCTTAAATCAAGTACCTATAATAGTATTTTTAAAACATGATCATGTAGCTATTAACCAAACCACAACATATTGACTCATTTGACAATCCAACTATGACAAGTTAAACAGCATTAACACCACCATTCACAAAACAAAACAAATGCCCACCATGCACCGCAAATGTCCTCACAGAAAAGAATTCCCTTTTAAAAACTCGATATGATTTCAAAAGATACTTGTGGGACAGTGCAAGCATACTCACTCTAACAAATGAGATACATACATGATAACCAATACCATACGCTTTCCCATATACTCACAACCCGGACTGCTGACTATCTGGATTAGGATCACTTTAGGACTTCATAGGCTTGAAACATAGATTCATGGGGCTTTGGTGTGGCATTTTGGGAATAAGTGACTAAAGCCCAACCTTGAACTACGCTATTCAACACTTTCACCTTAACAACTCAACTTTTCTTTACTTGTGTCACGACCCAATCCTAGAGCCCAGACGTGACACGGTACAAGAAGAACTTGAAGGGACCCTAAGCAAGCCTCTTAGCACATCATTACACATCCTTGGTTGCAGAAGCTATAAAATAATAACAAGAGATAGTAAATAGGGATAACTCGGGCTAAGGAACATCCTTTATATCATAAAGAACATGAGTCAAGAGAGAGTTAATGCTTATAACATTACACATGACATGTCCAACAACACCTCTACTATATAGATAAGAGCGGGGGCCAACACAAACAAGTGGGATCATCCTCATAATCAACATATACATAAAAGAAAGATAGTCTTAGAACATTGCATGAGGTCATAAGCATAGTCACCAGATGGAGGACTCTCTAACAAGCTTGAGAGAAATCTTATTAGCCACGTGGAGGAAGATGCTCAATCGGGGCTCTTGTTCCTATATGATGACATCATGTAGTCATAGTGTGTACTTTAGTACGTTTGAATGTACTAAGTATGTAGGATGCAAAGCAACAAGTGATAAGCACCATAAACAAATTACATAACATAGGCAATGGATGAACATATAGCAATATGGCATGTATGGATGATGCTTGAAGTAAAACCATGTGTATATATAGAACATAATGCAAGGAGAGACCATCGTTAGTGCATCTCCAAGGCCTACCACCCCCTTGGAGAGGTGAATCAGGTACGAACCCCTCATTAGGTTGATGACGCACAAACCCCCCAACATGGTTGATGGAGTACAACCCCCCTCCCAATGTGGTTATCAAGGTACAAACCCCTCGACATGGTTGCACGAGCCTACCACCTCCCGAGCGAGGCGATCGACGTACAAACCCCTCAACAAGGTTACCAGGGCCTACAACCCCTCGAGTGAGGCTTGGTCAATTCTCAACACTATAGAGATAATATCATATACATACATTCCTTTCATCATATAGTCATTTAACTCATAAGACATGCATTAGACCTTCAATTCCTCAAGAAACTCATAACTGGACATTTTATCAAACATTTGGCGGGTGTGTAGTGTTAGTGTAAAACCATGCAATTCAAGAAGGAAATCATGCTAGAAAATACCATATAAAATCATCAATAGACACTTGCTAACACACTCAAGCAACATACATCAACACCCTTCATCAAATCTTACAATAGATCTTAGATTCATAGCTCAGAACATACTAAAACAACTATACTTTCATAAAACTCCAACATAGTGTGAAGTGAAATTCATAATAATAATACCCACGAGTAAATCAACTTTAAATAATGTAATTCTGATTAAAAGAGAGCTTGGGTATCATGAGAGAAAGGAACTCATGAAAGAACCCCACACACCTTAGCTTAGGAGAATAGCTTGATAAAGATTGGAGATGAAGACTTGAAGCTTGAATGATAACCTTAGAATCCGGATGAGTTTTGAGACTTGAATTTAGGAGATGAAATATTGCCTAAGTGTTCCAGAGTGTATTTAGGATTGTCTTGAATGATACGAGGGTGAAATAAGACTAAGTATAGGTATTGTCACGCATGGGAAGGCTTAGGCCCAAGACCCAAAAGTCTTGGACCGAACTTGAAAACTGGCACCAAAAGAACACAATGGTGCGTCGCGCCACAAATGCACACCACCCACTGGAATTCGACACTTTAAAATTTTAAATTATGATTCGTTTACTCTAAAATCAGGGTTAGACCCATTTTCCACTCAATTTGACCTCCTGAATAAGAAAGAAAGTTGGATTTTCAAAATAATGCATAGATTTTGAGATATATGAAAATTACGATTTTGGGCAATTCCGAGGCACATTTTTGAAAACTTTTTGGGGTCGTTTCAACTTCTCCCTCTTGGAAACATTCAACCCCGAATGTCAAAGAGACGTATATAAGAAGAGTAACCATGAAGAAATCATCTCCAACAAGAATGCAACAACATACTTAAAACATCATTTTCAAAATCTCGATACAAGTGTTACAATCATCATGAACTTGTCAACATAAACATGAATGCATACAATGACACAGGGGCTAAAACATAAGACTTTGGAATCATTAAAGGACTTAACATGTTATCATATGCTTGAATAGAACAAAAGAGGTATGGATATCACTTCTCCATGCCCGCTCCGGCTCCTCGAGAGAGACCATCTACTAGACGATTCTTCCAAGGTGCCTTGACGAACAACACATCCTTTTTAATCAACCCTTCCCATCCATCCATCCAATATCTCTACTAGGATCTCCTCCTAGGCCTACTTATTCTCCACAACACCCATAACCTCAAAAGTTCTATATCACTTGAGTCAACAACACATCTCCTCAATCTAGATGCATGAAGTGCCAGACGAATCATATCCCTATTCATAGGCAACTCCAATTCTTATGTAACCTTATCAATCCTCCTCAACACTCTTAGGACCCCCTATTTTGGGCTTAACTTAACCTTCTTACCAAAACGAACCACACCCTTCATGGTTGAAACTTTCAAATAGATTCAATCACCAATCTTAAATTCAAGTTCTCTCCTCCTCACATCGGCATAGGATTTTTGATGACTTTGGCTATTTCCAACCTTCCTCTAATCATCCTTACCTTCTCAAGAACCTCCATAACCAGATCCGGACTTATCAAAGCCACCTCTCCTACCTCAAACCACCCAACCGGTGATCTACAATGCCTACCATAGAGGGCCTCAAAAGGATCCATACCAATATTAGATTGATAGCTATTGTTATATGAAAAATCAATCAATGGAAGATGATCATCCCAACTACTCCTCAACTCCAATACACAAGCCCTAAGCATATCCTCAAGTGTTTGGGTAGTTTTTTCGGCATGGCCATCCATTTGAAGGTGAAAAGTCGTACTAAGTTTTACCTAGGTTCCAAGACCACCTTGGAAGAACATCCAAAAGTGTGAAGTGAATGGTACACCACGATCTAATATGATGGACAAAAGAACCCCATGCAATCTCACCAAGTCATGAATATACAACTTAGCATAATCTTCAGCCCTATACGTAGTCTTAGCCAGTAGAAAGTGAGGCGATTTCATCATCCTATCAACCACAACCCATACGGAATCAAAACCCCTTTTAATCTTAGGCAACCCAACCACAAAATCCATATTATTCTCTTCCCACTTCTAAGTAGGGATCTCTATGAGTTGGGTTAGGCCACTCGGCCTTTCATATTCGTCTTTGACTTGTTCGCATCTATAGCAACCGGATAAAAATTGGAAATGTCCCTCTTCATACCTTCCCACCAATATACATCCCTCAAATCTCTATACATTCATGTAGAACCGGGTTGAATAGAATAGGAAGAATTATGAGCCTCGTCTGAAACCCAACCTCCGCAAGTCATCAACATTAGGTACACACAATCTACCTTGATACCTAAGGGCACTATCTCCCCCTTGGGAGAAAACCTCCACCTTACCATCTTTCACCAAGGTTTCCAACTCTAACAACGCAGGGTCAAGATCTTTCTTATCTTTCACCTCCTCAACCAATGAAGATTTAAAACCATCAAAACAACGACTCCATTATCAATCTCTTCCAAGCTAACTCCCAGTCCAGCCACCTGATGGACCTCCCTAGCCACCTCCTTATCACCACCATCAACATGAGCTAGGCTACCAATAGACACCCTAACTCAAAGTATTTGCAACAATATTAGCCTTACTGGGATGATAATGTACACTCATATCATAGTCCTTAAGAAGTTATAACCATGCCTTAAGTTGAGATCCTTTTGAGTGGACATATTTTGGGGACTCTTATGATCAGTGAACACATCAACATGCACCCCATACAAAAAATAACGCCATATCTTTAATGCAAATACCACGGTGACAAACTCAAGATCATGGGTAAGATAATTCCTTCCAAGAACCTTAAGTTGTCCAAAAGCATAAGCTATCACCATACCATTTAGCATCAAAACACCACCTAACAAATTCTTGAGGCATAACCATACACAACAACCCCTCCAACCCTTCCGGTAGAGCCAAGATAGGAGTGGACGCAAGCTTAACCTTCAAGGTTTTAGAAACTCCACTCTCTCTCATCGGTCCATTCAAATTAGCCTTACTTGGGGTTAACTAAGTCATAGAAGAAGCAGTAGGGGAAAACCCATCCACTAACCTCCGATAATATCCCGCTAAGCCCAAGAAACTTCTAATGTTCGATGGGGTCAATGATCTAGGGCAATTTCTAATCACATTAGTCTTTTAGGGTCTGCCTTAATACCATCCCCCGACACCACATGACCTAGAAAGGCAACCTCCTTCAACGAAAATTCACACCTCTCAAACTTAGCATACAACTTCTCTTTCCCAAGATTTGTAACAGTACCCCTAAATAGTTCACAAGCTCTAACTAAACCAATACTTCATCACTAGAGACCGCCACAACATGCCAAGGTAGGGTTTTAAGACCCAATCCATAAACATAGTCGGTGCATAAGTGAACCAATCGACTAAAAAGCTCACCCCTAGCCTGAAAGAGCACCTAGGGATGTCACCTACCCTCATCCTTACTTGGGGACAAAAA
>JAABOM020104916.1:0-25505 GCA_011800125.2 Solanum clarkiae
GTTTAAGGGTCTTGTGTTTAAGGTAGGTATAAACGCCTAATCGGCGTAAGTCACGGCCCCGGGGTGGGGTCGTGACAATTTCATGATACCCAAATTAATGGTTTAACTACAACGTTGGTGGGTTGATTTGAATGACTTTAAAATGAATTGATTTTACTCATTCTTGTCTGACACTCCTAAATTGCATGATTTTAAGCATGTGTATGCATACCCACCTTGTTTGATTAAGTTTGCATGACTATGAATCTTATGTTGATGGAAGGTTATTGCATGTTTTGCAAGACAAGTGTTTTTATGATAAGTTATGGGCTCCCAAGCATGTATTGAACTGATGAAAGGTTTCTATGATTTACAAAAATTATGTTGAGCCCTTATTCCATATTCCTACTCTTTTGTGAGTGAATAATATCTATATGAGATGGAAAGCATGATATCTATTTACCCTCATGTTCAATCTAAATCTCACTATTAGGGTCAAGCATGTTACAAACTCTACTCTCATGTGAAATGCAATGCCTACTAGAAGGGTTCAAGTCTATGCATTATTTTTTTAACCCTCTAGTACAAGGCATATGCCCATGTAGGGGTTAAGTATGTGAATGAGCTACTCATGTCAAGTTATCATTAATTCATGTTATAACTAAATTTATAATTATTTTAAATATTCTGTGGGAGTAGACTTAGCACTGATTGACGCTTAAGGTGGGGACTCGACTCAAGGGGACCTTATATAAAGTCTTGGTCTCTGAACTATGTGCCACCATAGGATATATTATTTCCCTAAGAGGACTTTACTAGTGGATCCATCTAGGACAACTTACCCACAATGTGGGGTCAAGTATGGTTTACCTTGGCAACCACACATTTCCCAGTGGGGTAACATGCATCGGTATTCCAAGTAGTAGCTCGCTTGGTCTTATATGTTGGTTAAGATCTCCTCTCACATGTGTATGCTATGTTATGCAAGTTGATTATCGACATACATGTTTTAACTTCAAGCATTAATCAAACATGTCATATTGAGCTTATATGTATTGATTATGATTATGTATCTTGAATAATTGGTCTATGTCGTTGTTGCATTACACTTCGCGTACATAGTACATTCTAAGTATTAACGCATGCTCTATGCCTACATAATATCACCATGTAGGGACTGAAGCTTTTATTGATCCTCCTCCTCTTCCACGTGGCTAGACGGATTCTTGAAGGCTACTATTGGTGAGTCCTTCACTCCGAGGACGACATTCCACTTTACTTTCATGCTTATTGTTAAAACTTGTCTTATTTTTTTGGATAATTATCTTTGAGGGTGAGCTCGGGAGATGTCTTTGCTCTAGCTCAACTCGTAGTAGAGGTGTTGTTGGATATTGAGTTGGTTTTATATTAATGAGCTTGACTCCTATTAGGACTACGTTTTTATGAAAGAATTTCCTTAGTCCCACTTCCTTTTTATTATTGTTACTTGTTTTATATTTTATTTCTACAACCAAGGATGTGTAAATGATATGCTAAGAGGCTTGTTTGGGGTCCCTTCAAATTTCTCACTCCTCATTGTCACATCTAGGCCCTAGGCTTGGATCGTGACAAAAGTTACAATTTTTAATCTTTTTTCGTATCGTGAGTTGGAAATTTATGATAAATAATTATAGCATGATTGGTCAAGTTTCTAAAGTTAACTTATTTTTAGAAGTACTTTTGATGAGAAGCAATTTGTATTTGACCAATAAATTCTTAGAAAATGCTTTTGACCAACAATTAGTGTTTGACAATTTTTTTAGAAGTACTTCTAAAAGTGTACTTTTCTTAAAATATTTTTTAAATAGATATTTTTAGGAAAAGTTTATTTTTTTAACTTTTGAGAAACAACTTCCGCTACTCTATTGCAGCAAATCATTTTGTTATACAATAAATTTGTAGTTGTTTGAAAATTATAGCCACAAGATTTTATAACTTGAAGTAGAAAATTTTCATTTAGCTATAATATTTGGTTTCAAGCATTTTTTATGTATACAAAATTACTATTGCTGCGATAACTCTAAATGTGTGGCTAAAAATTATACAATTTAGCTACGCCATTTTCTTGTAGCAATAAATAATAAAATTTTTATAACTTGAAGCAAAAATATTTATTTAGCTAATAATGTTTTCTTTCTAATAATTTTTCATCACTATAAAATTACTATTATTACGATAACATCAAACTTGTGGCGAAATTGTATGACTTAGCTATGACATTTTATTGTAGTAATAAATTTATAGCTATTTGGGTACTTATTGCCACAAAATTTTATAACTTGTACCAAAAATATTTATTTAACTATAATATTTTGTTTCAAGTAATTTTTTGAGGCAATAAGATTATTATTGCTATAGTAGTTTTGAACTCGTGGCAAAAACATATGATTTAGATACGATGTTTTATCATAGCAATAATTTTGTGGCTAGACAGATAACTTCTGCCACAATAGTCAGTAACTATAGCAAAAATAAGAAATTAGCTTTGTCATTTCATTTTTATTGCTAACTTTTTTTATGAAATTGTAAATAGCCACGAAATTTAATTTTTTAGGCAAATGTTAAGTATTAGCCACGATTTTTAAATTCATAGTCAGAATTCGTAGCAATAGGTCCACAATGTTGCAGTATGAAATGTTACCCTTATCTCTTTCCTTCCGTTCCAATCTAAGGTACTTAGTTATTCATGGTCAGATTCTTTAAATTCCTACATTTCAGTTTTTTCATGTCATTTCATATACATGCATGTTCATAAAACTAATTATAAGCTATTTTTATATAAGTTTTGAAATATCATGAGTTTTGGATTTTAAATTGCATTATTGCATTTATATTAGGTTATTGGATACTCATTCTACTCTACTCAATCTAGCTTTCATCTCATTTGAGGATGCTTGTTCCAAAGAGAAAGATGTTGCAATACCATATAAGTTTAAAAGTTAGAAGAAGAAGAAAAAAAAATATAAGAATCAGTGCTAGTGCAGTAATCACGAGCCCAAAGTACGGGTCATAGACAGTTCTACGAGCTGTAGATGGGGGTTGTAAAGTCTCCATGACTTAGAAATTTTTTTGAAAAACTCATGAAACTACAAGAGAGAAAATATCACACTCTAGGAAGGTACCCTAGAAGTAACTGGCACTCGAAGACTATTGCTAGTCCTCAAGCGAACCACCTAGTCTCATCACCTTCGTTCAGTCAGTCGATTAGCGAAAGACATTAGAGAATGACCTTAACTATCAGTGGGCTACAAAACTAATCAGTTATGTCTATCACAAGAAACAAGATTAATGAAAAAACTCAGTTTAAAAGGAAAGGGAGAAAAGAGCCCCAACATCAATCATCATTTATCCATGTCTATGAAGCCTCTATTTCGAATAGGTATAGGATGGTACCATGACAGGTCATGGCTATCACAAACTCAGAATAACTCAAAGCAATAAGAAAGGGAAATAAAGACATCATCTGAGTGCAGGGTAGGACTCACCAAGTCTCTGGCTGAAAGTCTACGAACCTCAGTGATTCACCGGCTGAAGTCCTCTATCCACTGAAACTGCATCATGAAATGATGCAATGCCAAATTGCGTTAGTACGTGAAATATATTGTATGTAAAATGGGCTAAAGTAAACAGTATAGGCAAGACAATATGACATAGCATCAACTCATCAATTACTCAATCTCAGCTCAGAATAATGAATAGGACACTATCACATCACCATCAATCAAAACTCATACTATCACATTGACATCAGAGTACTACCAATATGGAACTTATCTGGGAGTTTCTCTAATTGAAAACCACCACCTATGATCCGGTAGTGATACAACAAAGAGATGTCGCTGCCACATCTGTCCAGTACCTTGTCGGGGCAAAGAACGAATCTATTGGTGGATCCATGAGTCTATCAACTCTTCTTTTGGGACTGAGGAAACATCCGCTCTCATGGTCCAATCCTCTCCTACGCTAGCCACGTAGTTAATGGGTGCGAGTGAAACAATTCTTACCCATTTTGGTACTCAATACTCCTCCCATGACTCGACTTGCTCATAAATTGTCAATCAATCAAGAATTTCCATCACCTAGCCTCTTCAGACAAGAAACCTTGACTCATCTCGTCATTTATCAACTCAAGCAGTAGGATCATTCTTTTAAGATTAAGTTCAATCTCCTTTAGACTCTAAGGACACTAATCCCATCAGCTTCAGTCATCAACATATTCATCTCAAGACATGGACCATAGCAAACAACATACCCAAAAGGTCAAGGCTCTAGACATTAACCCTAAGTTCTTTCTTGAAACTTTAGTAAGGAAATCATGTAGGTTATATACATAATCATATAATATTTCACTTAAACAATTAATTCAAGTTATGATGATCATCAACTTCAGAAAATATATGGAAATTAAATATAGTTTTCAAGATAACATTCAAGAATTTCACGGACAAGACATATCACCTTCAACTATCTGACTAATTCACTCAATGGGGCACATGGGAGAAAAATCGCATATTATGGGTAGCCTTTACATACCTAGTAGGGAGTTTGATAATCAATTTCTTAAGAAATTAGCCTCAATCCTTTGAAACGTAGCTCTTTCTCCTCTTCTTCACTCAAAATCTCTTCTTAATTTTTGCGTAAGGGACTCTAGAGTAGGTTTTTGAAACTTTTTTAGGCTAAAAACGACTTGTATTGGTCATGGATCAAGTCTAAAAGGGGTGAGAAAAAGTCTGGAATACCCCTCAGAAGATTTAAAATTTTGAACTTCAACGGAATAGGTCGCGGGAACAGGTCCGCACCTGTGTATTTTTGAAATTCAATCCCTGTCGAAAATAATTGAAAAAAATATAAGTGTGGGTTCACGACAAGTCCGCATCGCGGCCCCAACACGTACCTCACTGTCTCGATTTTCAGATTGAAAAATTATTTTTCAATCCGTTTGCTCTAAAATTAAATTGAGACCACTTCTCCTCTCAGATTTTCGTGTTGATTGTAAATTCAATCTCAAGTTTTCCATCCGAGCCTGGAAAAATGCATTATGTGCACGATTTCATTCTAGTGGCATTTTAGTAATTTTGTGAGTGTTACACAAAATAAGGTCATAAAAGGAACTATGACCCATAAAGTGAGTTCGTAGAAAGAAGGTCAGATTTTGGGGAAATGGATCTTGGTACTTTGTTCCTAGAATTCTTACCTTTTTTAATCAACTCCAAGTATGAAATTTATGGGTTTTAATGATTTTCATTCAATTGCATGGACTATGATTTATACTATAACATTTTATTTCCATATGAATTGATGTTAATTGCATTATTTTGATGATTCACTAGTAAATTCTCTACAATACTATCTAGGGTTCATGAATTTCATATAAGTTTCTTTAATTAAGATTTTAATTTAGATTTTTCTTCATCATTCTGCACGTTTTCATTGAGTTACATGTTTTAAAGATGTTTTGAGGTGAACATATACAAGGTACCCTAATCTTACTATGAACTATTATCATGAGGGAAAAAAGACTTCACCCAAGTTTCATGAAAATACTTAATTATGATTTCTGAAAGTCCATAAAGAATGAATGAAAGATGGTAAAATGATTTTGTCACCTAATTATGGATTCAAGATGTGATAAGGACAATTCTCACATTGTTTGAATCACAAAGACTTAAGGAGTTGCTCTATCTATGTTAATGAATTGATGATTTCAAGTTTAGAATATATTTTATCGATTTATAACTTTTATTTCATTAGGATTTGACTTAGTACCGAGAGGACTGGTGCAGGGTTCGATCCAAAAGTAAAAAGTTTGGTTTCCAAGGAGCTCCTACTCTTGTATAAAATTATGCACCACCTTAGGTTTTCCCTAGCTTAGCTAGTAGATTCACATATAGCTCATGATGTTAAAGGTTCTCACACAGTCTTCCTTGGCAAAATAGCCTCTTTATTCTTAATGCACGTTATAGCTCGCATGATCTTATTGCCAGTTGAGTTTGATATCCAACAAAAAGACTAAATTAATTTTACAAGCTTTCTCACTGTGTTTTGATGCATTGACCATATATTTTACTTATATTTTATCTCATGGTTATTGATTTTGGTCTTGCAATTTCCGACTTATATCTCATATCATCTATGATTATTCATGAATATTACACACATACTTAGTACCTTCAAAGTACTAATGCATATGTCATGCCCCGAGAGGGTACCCTAGACGTGGCTAGTACTCAGAAACTAGTGTTAGTCCTTAAGGAAACCACTCGATCTGGTGACAGTCATTCAATCCTTCAACTCAGTGAAAGACAAATAAAGCAATGAAAACATAAGGATGGGCAACTAAACTTACTTCTAACTCAATAAATAAGGGTCATAGGCCAACAAGGTCAATCTCAATGTCTATGATAAAATACTAGATTTAAAGAAACACAATTCAAGAAAAGAAAGACCTCAACATCAAGTCATCATCTTCTAGTCTATAAAGTCTCTACCTCTACAGTCTAGAAAGGTATCATAACAGGCCGTGACTACCACAACTCAAATAAAGCTAACTCAATAAATAAGAAATGTGAAGTGGTATCCTCCAAATGCAGGGAAGACTCACCAATCAGCTGCAAGGAGAATAGACTTTCAACGGAGCTCCTATTGAAGATCTCAATTACCTGTCTCTGCATCATGAAAAGATGCAGGACCAAATGGACGTCAATATGTGCAATGTACGAGCATGTAAAATGGTTGAATGTAACAGAAACAGGAAGAATAACATGGAATAACATCAACTCATAAGATACTCAATCAGAATCTCAAGTGTATATCTAGAGCAAGAATAGAGAGTAGTCAAATGACTCATCAATAGTGATCTTAACTCATCTAATCAACTCAATGCAGAGTACTATCAGTATAAGACCTATCAGACTTTCTCTAACTGACAACCATCACCTATGAGCTGGTGATAATACAATGAATCAATATTGTTGTCACATCCATCCAGTACCTTGCCAGGGTAAAGGATATCACATCGGTGGATCCACAATAAAGAATATCATATCCACTTTTGGGACTAAGGAAACATCCGATTTTACAGTTCAATCATCTCCTATGCTGGCCATATAGTTATTAAGTTTGAGTTATTATCTACTTTTACTTAATTTGGTGTTCAATACTCGTCCCTGAACTCAACATGCTCATAAGACATCAATCATCCGGATTACTCTTCTAACTAGTCTCATTGGACAATGTTAACTCAATTAATTACATCAACCATTAACTCTTAGGCTAGGATCATTATCTTAGGATTAATTCCATGACCTTTTAGACTCTAGGAACATCAAGTTTTGTCAGCATCTCATCAGTGCTCTCATATTAGGATCACAATCACAGTCACCGTAATGACCCTCCAGGTCATTTATATGGTTCTGTGAATATTTTATCAGTTTGAGCATTTGCATAGTGATTGAGAGCTATTTACTACTTATTGACACTGATTGTTTGATCCTTGGGTGAATTGTTTGACAATAATATAGCTTTTCGAGTTAAACGAGAGATTATAACCGTAAAATAAATTTTTAGGGAAAGTCCTAGTAAACGACCTTAGAGCAAAATTCTGACAGTTCCATCAACTCCGGAATAGCCAAAGTAGGCTAAGGGCATGTTCGCTGCAATTATATCGAATTTTACAAATTTAGCCACCGGAGTGGGTTAAATAATTGACTTTAATAATGTCCTTGGGGAACGTGCCCCAAATGAGAATTCTGACTACACCGTTAGACTTGGAATGTCTAGTTTGGTCTAGGAGGACCTTTTGTTTAGTTTTCGAAGCTTCAGGTATGTTTTGGCCCTTCGGTAGATTTTGATATTGGGAAATAGGACCCACATTGGAATAAAACAACCTTCGGTGGGAATTTCGTCTACACTATTGAGTTCAAAATGTCATTTTTGATTATATTTCATATATGATTTGTATTTTTTCAACTACAAATGAGACCGGAAGAGCAAAATTAAATTTGAGCGGTTGCTAAAAGTCAAAGGTGGTAGATGACGTGGCCTAATGGGAAGCTGCCATGTGGAGGTGGTTAAGAATAAAAAATATATATAAAATGAGAAACCTCGAAAAAAGTTCCACAAGCTAAAACGTGCAAACCAGTTTGTACGTACTACTTTCGAGCTTAATTTCTCTTTCTTTTTTGAGCCATTTTTTGGTGATTCTAAAGCCTAACTTGTGCATTTTTCCGAGAGGAACATCATCGAAGCTTCAGAAATTACTTATGGCACGTAGTTTTAGGTAAAAAAGGTCCATGTTTCTGTTGTTACATATTGCGGTTTTGAAATTTTGAAATGCATTTTCTTATCCATTTTGAGTCCGATTTGGTAAAATTTGGGTCTATTCTATGTATTTTAGTAAAGTGCACACCGTGGTAATATCAGAATTCATTAATAGAGCTCCATTTAGCGTGAAATCCAATTTTAGCTGTTGTCAGGTTGTGTTTCTTTTCAAAAACTTTGTGTTATGATATCTCGGCCGTTTCTTAACGGAATTAAGTAAATTTTGGGTCTAAGCAGTACTACCTTTTGAGATCTACACCATTTTATATCAGATATTGCTAATTTTCTTGTATTTTTACATAATATGGGGAGAAAGTTGTTGTATAGTATATATAATTCGATAAAAAAAATGTTCTGTTGTTTTGGGTTGTTTTTTGGGTCTTGTTTAGAGTTCAATTTTTGGCTACAGGCTCAGGTGACATAGAGATCTTTTTATAGGGGTTGGTTTGGCATTTTGTGCAAGGGCCCCACTTCCTCCGTTTTAATTATAGTCGACCCATTTGTCCCTGTTCTTGAGATATTATAGCTACAAATCAATAATTACATTGTGACTCATATTTTGATTGTTAACTGGTACTTGGAGGTTGTCAGGGAGGAAAAAACTTATGTGGACTGGCCAGGAGTGCAGGGGACCACTTTTCAGGTAGGCTAGGCTTTTCTTATCTCTAGACTAAGCTGAAATATATGTATATGGGGAGTCTATTTATGGTTGTAAGTTCTAAGTAAAGTATGTATATATGTCGTGTTCTTGCTATGCATTTTAACCATATTACTATGATTTGTTAATACTTGTTTTACTGAATAGTCATTGTACTTAGCATATAGGGTAACTACAGTTATTTTGGGATACTTGTGGTTATTCTGGACTGTACTAGCTGTGACCAATATAGTAGCTGAGTGCAGGCACTATTGAACTACGAAAGGCCTAGTAAAGGCTGGATATAGGCTAATGCCCTGAGACAGGTATGTAGTCTAGCCTAACTCCTATATGTATGTATGTGTAGCCTAATGCTATTGAGTTATGCTGGTTGTGAGGTTGTTTGTTAATTATATGTCATATTGTGGACTAATTCTAGTATATATATGACTCTATTGGATTTGGTTGTTCTAGATACATATGATATACCCGTTGATTATTTCTAGATTCAAGGCCCAATTGATATTCCTGGGTTCGCGGCCCAGTTGACTATTATTAAGTTAGAGGCCCAATTGATATTCCTAAGTTCGAGGCCCAATTGATATTCCTAGGTTCGAGGCCGAGTTGATTTTCCTTTGGTTTGAGGCCCTACTGATTGTAATAGGGGGATTCTTTCTCCCACGGGGGATACATCCCACCATTATTTATATTGTCACACCATCTGGCCCTAGATGACTGCCCTGATCGGAGGCCAGGTCGTGAAGAGGGTTCGAGGCCCCATTGATATTATAGGGGTTTGAGGCCCCATGTGACAATTAGGGGTTCGAGGTCCCTATGTGATACTATATCCTTTACTAGTTGTTATCTCGTACCATTTTTTACTGACTGTTGTACCTCTCCACCTATTCATACTCTAATCGTGCGTGGATGTACTCCTGGGCTTATGGGGGCTCAAGGAGCATTCAAGCTTAGATACTAGGGCCTTACACCCATGTACAGCTGACCTGTGTTTTGATGATATGGAGAGTTGGGCCCTATGATGGTTCTATGGGATTCTGTTATAGTTCTGAGAGATTTTGTGATGATCTGTTGGTTCTACATTATGCATGGGTATACCTATTAAGCTTATATGGGTCCAGTTGGGGGCAGTTATAATATTCGTCTATGCAGTCTTCGTTAGTTGGTATATGTCCACCACTTGGGTTGGGTTACTTCATCATTTTTCTTCATTTTAGTTGGTTCAGTTTTGGTTGAGGGTTTCCTGGCATACCTATGCCTTCATCTGAGGTTGTTTGCTACACTGCTGTAGTTTCTACATGCTTGGGATTTATTTATGTTCAATATTTTACTCGGTCGGCCGATGATGCCTACTGGGTGCCTGTTACCGGTACTCACCCCTACATTTTTTCATCTTTCCATGGTTCAGGTCTAAGTACTAGCAGTAGTTGCTGAGTTAGGAGTGCACCGACAATGCAGGAGACATTAGTAAGCATCAGCAGTTCTAAATATTCAGCAGTCTCCTTCTGTTTTGATGGTTGTCTTTTGTAATCAAGAACTGGCCTTATATATGTAGTTTGGATTTGTACATGTAGATGGCTATTCTGGTTATGTTTGTAGATATGTATATTTTAAATTTGCATCTATAACAGCTCTGTACCGGTGTCTTCCAGGTCTTGGATAAGTTGTGTTTGTTATAATTATATGTTTCTAGTATCTCCATCACTATTGATTCAAGACAGATGACGAGAACATTGGGATTGGCTTACCTATAGGTGGGATCTAACAGGCGCCATCATGACCTTAGAGGTCGGGTCGTGATAGTCACATACACATTCATACCATCAAATCTCTAGACTCATCTCCTAAGTCCATTCTTACAATCTTTTATGAAAATAACATGTAGGGTTTTCTAAAATGACTCATAACAAGTATTTAAACAGTAAAATCAAGTTCATGATGATCATCAACATAAGAAAAATAATAGAATATATATTTTACAAGAAAACATTCAAGAAACATGCATGGAGACTCAATACATTCATAATCTTTCTATTACCATCAATAAGGGCACATGCAAGTACAATTTTATGTTTTAGTTTATCCTTACATACCTGGAATGAAGATCAACACTAATCTTCTCAAAGATTTGACTCCAACCTCTGGAATTCTAGCTTCTTTCTCTTCTTCTCTCAAGAACTTTAACTCACGTTTAGTGTAAAAGGACTTAGAATGGGTTTAGAAACCCTATTTAGACGAAAAATGGCCTATTTTAATTTGTGTTTTATGTTTAGGAGGGGTTGAAAACTGCCTAGAATGCCCCTCAGGAAAAACTGAAAAATTTATTCTTTGTCGTACCAAGTCTGCGTCGCAACTTGGTCTGTGGTAGGGGTTTTTCGCTAGTTTTTTCATCAAGTTTTCTAATCCCATAGGAAATATTGGGACTAAGTCTAAATGTAACTCCACGGCAGGTACATGTCGCACACCTATCGCGCACTCTCACTGGAAATCATTTTCGCATCGAAAAATTATCTTTTGATTCAGTTTCTCTAAAAATCAACCGACATCATTTTTCCACATAATTTTTCATGCTAGTCGCATTTCCAGCCTTGGATTTTCCATCAGAGTTTGAAAAGGTACGGTATGCATACATCTCTCATCTAGGGGTATTCTGATAATTCTATAGGGTGTTACATTATCTCTCCCTTGGAATCATTCGTCCTCGAATAAAGAGTGAAGATGGATATCAAGGCATGAATAACAATTAAGGATCTTCTCAATACTCACTCAGCCCATCAAACTCAAGACACATCAACTCAAGGGTAGATAATTAATTTAAGTCAAGAGAAAGGAAATTACCTTCAATATTCTCATCATCAGGCACAAATAGATGCAGGTATTTAGCTCTCATATCTTCCTAAACTTCCCACGTGGCTTCCTAAACAAATTGATTCCTCCATAGGACTTTGACGGAGGCTATCTCTTTGGTCCTCAACTTGTGAACCTAACAATCTAGGATCTGAACTGTAACCTCTTCATATGACAAGTTATCCTTCATTTCGATGCTATCAATGGGAACCACCAATGCAGGATATCCCGAGCATTTCTTCAATATTGAGATATGAAATACTTGATGGATCGCATTTAGCTCAGAAGGTAACTCTAACTTGTAAGCAACCTTCCCAATCCTCTTCACAATCTGATAGGGACCAATATAGCATGGACTCAATTTCCCATTCTTCCCAAATCTCATGATACCCTTCATGGGTAATACTTTCAAATACATCCAATCATTCTCCTCAAACTTTAGATCTCTTCTACTCATATCGGTGTAAGACACTTGGCGGCTTTGTGCAGTCTTCAATCTCTCTCTAATAACTTTCACCTTCTCCATGGACTAGTGAACAATGTCAGATCCAATCAATTCAGCTTCACCAACCTCGAACCACCCAATTAGTGATCTACATCTTCTCCCGTACAAAGCCTCATAAGGAGCCATCTGGATACTTGCATGATAACTGTTTTTATATGTAATTTTGATCAATGGTAAGTGCTCATCCCAATTTACTTAAGAGTCAAGGACACAAGCCCTTAACATATCCTCCAAAGTCTGAATGGTGCACTCTGCCTAGCTATCTATCTGAGGGTGAAAGGCGGTACTCAGGTTCACTTTAGTACCCAATCCCTTCTAGAAAGCTCTCCAAAATGAGGAGGTGAATTGAGCTCCTCTGTCCGAGATGATAGACAAGGGAACTTCATGCAACCTCACAATCTCACAAATTTAAAACTTAGCATACTCTTCCACAGTGTTAGTCGTCTTAATTGCTAAGATGCGAGCTGATTTAGTCATCCTGTCCACAGTCACCCATATTAAATCATGCTGCTTTCGGGACCTCGGTAGATTGGTAATGGAGTCTATGTTGATCATCTCCCACTTCCACTTAGGAATTTTCAAGTTCTAATCCAATCCACATGGCCTTTGATGCTAAACCTTAACCTGTTGACAATTTGGGCACTTAGAAATAAACTCAGCAATATCCCTCTTTGTTCCATTCCACCAATAGACTTATCTCAAGTCGTGGTACATCTTGGTGGAGCCAAGATGAATGGAATATCTAGAGATGTGGGTTTCAGCCATAATTCTATCTCGTACTCCATCAACATATGGAATGCACAATCTACTCTGGTACTTCAACAGTCCATCTCCACCTTTGGAGAAGACCATCACCTTTTGTTTGTGGACAGTCACTTTCAATTGAAGTAGGAAAGGATCTTGGTTTTGCTTTCCTTTCATTTCTTCCACTAAAGATGAAGCAGACCCACCTTGAACATTAACTCCACCTTCATCATTCTCTTCAAGTTGTACTCCCAATCAGGCCAATGTATTCACTTTCGTAGCCAACTCTTTCTTTCCTTCCTCCATATAGGCAGTGCTACCCATGGATAATCCGCAAAGAGCATCAGCAACAGTGTTAGCCTTATCTGGGTGGTAGAGAATGCTCATGTCATAGTCCTTGAGCAACTCCAGTTATCTCCTCTGCCGCAGGTTGAGCTCTTTCTAACTGAAGACATAATATAGGCTTTTGTGGTCAGTGAACACATCCATATGCACTCAATACAAGTAATGGCACCAAATCTTAAGCGCGAACATATTGCTGCCAACTCAAGATTATGGGTTGGATAGTTACTCTTATGAACCTTAAGTTGTCTGGAAGCATAAGCTATCACCTTTCACCTCTGCATCAATAGATAACTCAATCCAACTCTTGACGCATCACAACATATCACAAAGTCTTATTTCCCATCAGGCAAGGTTAAAACTGGTGCAGTATTCAATCGAGTTTTCAACTCTTAGAAGCTCTTCTCACACTCTTTGGACCACTGAAACTTGACCTTCTTATGTATCAACTTAGCCAATGGTTCCTTTAACAAATCTGCAGTAATAGCCTACCAACCCTAAGAAGCTTATTATATCAATTGGAGAGGTCGGTCTGGTCCAATTCTTAACCGCTTCAATCTTTTGGGTGTTTACTCGAATACCATCGCCAAAATAATATGGCCTAGGAAAGCCACTGACTTGAGCCAAAATTCATACTTTGAGAACTTTGCATACAACTCATGGTCTTCGAGAGTCCGCAAAACTATTCTAAGGTGATTGGCATACTCCTCTTCATCTCTAGAATATATCAGCTATCATAAATAAATACAATCATGAACATATCAAGATATCGTCTAAATACTTTGTTCATCATGTCTATGCAGCATTAATCAACCCAAAATACATGACCAAGAACCCAAAATGGCCATATCTATTCCTAAAGGTTCTCTTTGGAATATTAAATTCTCTCACTTTCAACTGATGGTTGCCAGATCGGAGGTCTATCTTTGAGAAACAAAAGGTATCCTAAAGTTGGTCAAACAGATTATCTATCTTGGAGAGAGGATATTTATTCTTTATCGTGACCTTATTCAGTTACCTATAATAAATACACATTCTGAGAGACCTATCTTTCTTTCACATGAATAGGACAGGAGCACCCCAAGGAGAATCATTTGGCCTGATAAAGCCCTTCTCTAACAAATCCTCAACTATTCTTTCAACTCAGGGGGGGCCATCCTATAAGGTGGAATTCAGATAGGCTGGGTATCGGGAAAAACGTCAATCCCAAGTTAATCTCCCTATCAAGAGGGACTCTAGGGAAATCCTCAGGCAACTCATTTACAATTGGGACTTACTCTAGACATCATTAGACTTAACTTGCACGAAATGGTAGATATAACCTTTAGAGATTAGTTTTCTAGCTCTATGGTAGGAAATAAACTTGCCCTTGAGTACAACAGAACTCCCCTTCCACTCTAGGACCGGGTCATTTGGAAATTGAAACTTAATAATTCGAGTCCAACAATAAATGGAAGCATAACAGGCATAAAGTTGATCCATGCCAAGTATCACATCAAAGTCAACCATCGCCAACTCTATTAAGTCATCCAAGGTATCCCTATGATAGATGGATACTACATAATCCCTATAGACCCTCTCAGTTATGATAGACGCACTGGTAGGAGTGGAAACAGTAAAAGGTTCAAGTAAACACTCCAGAAGAATCCCAAATCTATTAGCCACGTTGGGAGTCACAAATGATAGAGTGGCACCTGGATCAAGTAATGTATACTAGTCAAAAGTAAAGACTCAAAGAATACTGGTGACAACATTTGGTGCAATTTCCTGATCCTGTCGATTACACATTGCATATAGACAATTTGTTCCACCGCCTGTACCTATTGTGGTATCCATCTCTTGGGTTAGGATCATTATCTTAGAATTAATTCCATGACCTTTAAGACTCTAGGAACATTAAGTTTCATCAACATCGTCATCACTGCTCTCATATTAGGATTACAATCACAGTCACATACACATTCATACAGCCAAAGCTCTAGACTCATCTCCTAAGTCCATTCTTACAATCTTTTATGAAAATAACATTTAGCATTCTCTAAAAATAACTCATAACAAGTATTTAAATAGTAAAATCAAGTTCATGATGACCATCAACATAGGAAAATATATAGAATATATATAATTTACAAGAAAATATTCAAGAAACATGCATGGGGACTCAATACATTCACAATCTTTCTATTACCATCAATAGGGGCACATGAAATGACAATTCCATGTTTTTAGTTTAGCCTTACATACCTGGAATGAAGAATGGCACTAATCTTCTTAAGGATTTGACTCAAACCTCTGGAACCCTAGCTTCTTTCTCTTCTTCTCTCAAGAACTTTAACTCAAGTTTAGCGTAAAAGGACTTAGAATGGGTTGAGAAATCCTTTTTGGACTAAAATCAACCTATTTTGGTCGTGTTTTAAGTTTAGGAAGGGTTGGAAAATGTCTAGAATACCCTTTACGAAAAACAAAAAAATTTATTCTTCGTCGTACCAAGTCCGCGACGGTAGGGGTTTTTCGCTAATTTTTGTGCCATCGAGTTTTCTAATCTCGTAGAAATTATTAGGACCAAGTCCAAATGTAACTCCACAGCAGGTGCGCATTGCACACCTGTCTCGCACTCTCACTGGAAATCGATTTTGCTTCAAAAAATTATTTTTTAATTTGGTTGCTCTAAAAATCAACCAAGACCCTTTTCCTACATAATTTTTCATGCTGATCGCATTTCCAGCCTCGAATTTGCCGTTAGAGTTTGGGAAGACACGTTATATGCACATCTCTCGTCTAGGGGTATTCTACTAATTTTACCGGGTATTACAGTATGCTTTCTTTCCTATTTTGTGTTATGTTAGACACTCCTCCTCATTCCGCCCATGGCTAGCTTTGGAATTACTTTTTGAAAAGTGATTGGTGAGTCCTCATGTTTTGAGGGTAAACTTGTTATACTTATATTACTATCTTTTGGTGTATGTTGCTACTTAAGACTATTTCATTTTTTAATTGAGGATAAGCTACGAATATGTCCTATGCCCTCATGTAATAATAGCAGGGCATGTTGGATGTATTGGAGTTTATGTCGTCTTTATACTTTGAGTGTAGTTGCTTCTAAAGTGAGACTATAAATTTCACTTCATGAGTTTGCCTACTTGTTTTATTTACCTTATTTATGCTCATGTATAATAGGCTAAGATAGCTTGGTTGGAGTTCTTTGGGCTTTCGATCGATATGTCACACCTAGGGCCTAGCTTGGATCGTGACAAATCCTTTCTTTTTCTCAAATAATCATCCTATATAATCTTCATGTTATATAAGTTTTATTCTTTTCAAATTTTTTATTTAATATAAAATTATATGTTATCTAAGTTTCTAAATAACATAAGCTACAAGTAAATATCATATATTATTCATATTAATGGACATTTCATGATTACCATTACGGAGTTTAAAATGAGTCTTTCTTTGGATCATATACGAGTTATTTTTTGAATATTGGTAAATCTAAAAGCGACCTATCGGATTATTAAATTATTATTGTAACTTTTAAAAATATTATGTTATGTATTATTGTATTTTTATATGAAAAGTTTTATCTTTATCATTTAAATTTTTGTGCATTCTTCATAGTGAAAAATAATAATAATTCTAAATTATAAATAGTAACAACAAATTTTTTAAAAATTATTATTAATTGGGGATGAAAGTAGTATACATTAAATAATATATTTTTTATATTAAAATAACTATGAACATCGGACATTGAATTAATGTTCTTATATATGATTTATAATGTGTTAATTATAAATATAATAGAATTGAAATAATAATACAATAATCAAAAAATAAAATAGAGAGGATGAATAGTAATTCTTCAAATTTAGAGAATTACTATTCATTTCTTTATAAATGGAAAATGGAGTGTAATATAGAGAGTTGCTAGAGAGCCCATTCTCTATTTTATTCTTCAAATATAAAGAATAAGAGTAAAAACAGAGTTTGGTTGAAGATGGTCTCAATCTGTCACCTAGATCTTTTGTCCATGCAAAATCATTAAAAATATGTTTTTTTAACTTTTTCAAATTCATTATTTATTTAGATTTTCTTTTTCAGGACAAATTAGAAAAAACTTATTGGTAGAACTCCATTTTATTTTTAAAAAATTATAGTGAACTTCTAGTCAATTTTTTTCTATAAAATAGATAGTCATTACATCTAAATAAGATAGGCAGAGTAACTTGTGAAATCCTTGTATTTATTTTGGATTTTCACTTTGGTATATTCTACATGTTGTTTGTTCGTGTGGTCATGACCCATGAATAGTATGAATATCCATATTATTCATGGATTGGTGTGTCTTTATCTGTTAAATATGAATGGATGTAATATTTTCTAACTCTATATTACTTGTCTGGGTCATTTTTAATTAGGCTATATTAAACTCAAGTTGCCTGTTTGTCATCCCTAGTTCATCCGGAAGAAAATAATCATGATTAATGTCCCTAATTCATTAGCATTTAACTATATTTTACAAATTCTACTGGTACTCAAAATAGTACTTGTGAAAACTTTTTTTTTTTTTTAAGGTGAGAAGTCATTTTATATATTTTTTAGAAATTTAATTTAATTTCTTAGAGTTCATATTTTTCAAAAATTATCAACCAACAAGGGAACACATGTACCAAACACTATCCTAAAGATGTCATGATTTTCTAACTGATTTAGAATAAGACAAAAAAAAATCCTTAAATCGGGCCTGATTCATTTTTCCCAGATTATCTTGAAAGTCTAGAAAATGACCAGTTATTTTTCAAATTATGAAAAGAGTGATGACAGCTCCCTCAGAGCGCAGCCGTGGCCGACTGAGACGGCTTGACTAGCCACCTACTACCAGTCCACGATTCTGAATTGTGATGGAAATTTACTATAATATCCTTACACTGTTGAATATACTTTCCCATAATAAAAGAATAAATATGAGCAATAAGAAAATGAAATAACACAACCACTCTCATGAATCTGAAAAACTCTCACGACCCTATTTTGTTAATGCATACTTTATGACAGTTTTATCTCCAAAAGTAACCAATGTACCAATTATTCAAGATTTTGTCAGTAATTTCGAAATGTATGGTAACCATATCATATAGTACACGTGTATCTGTGCTCGAAAATCCTAGCTTTAATGCATTTGGATTTATTTAATTAATACTCCGTCCGCCCCCCCATTTTATGCAAGGTTATTTGACCTTACCTGGCATAAAGTTAAAAAATATCTTTTTTAGATTTGTGATTTAAAATAAATATTTTTTTCGATTAGTTTTGACTGAACTGGAAATTTAAGGGGGAAAAATTGAAATTGGTGGTTTTAAATTTTGAAAGTATATCAAATCTATCATAATGTTCTTTAATTTTATGATATTAAATATATCAGGTGAAAAATTAAAAAGAAAAACAATCGTTCTTTTTTAAAGAAATTGAAAATAGTAGATCAAGCAAATTAAAAGGGAGGGAATATATTCTCATTAATGATTTTTTTTAATATAAAAGTTATTGTTCTTGTTGTGACATGGGAGTACTCAAGTAAAGACAGTCATTAAAGAATAAGAAAAAAAGAATATTGAAATTAAACATCTTCAGCTAAAATAGAAAAAAAATGCAAGCATTAAATTAAATAAATCCCTATGGTACATGCAATTTTAAGAGACTACAACTTATACAGAATTGAAACGTAGCCCCTTTTTAGGCTAAGATTACGCAGCTGAGGAACGCTATAGCTTTTCCATACATGCCATGACGTCGAAAATATTTTCTACGTTCCTAAATACACTCAACTCTAAAAGCAAAGTGGAGAACCATATGAGCAAATCGTAGGAACCTTCCTAACCACAAAACTAAACATTGTGAAATAATTTTTTGCTAAAAGAATGACAACCACAATATATAACATACTAACAGATCTAGCGAAGGAAGCGGGAGCAGTAGTGTTCAGTCGCCGGAATCATCGTCGCCGCCGAAGATGGAAACGCGGTTGTAGAGAAGGAAGAGCGTGAGGGCAAGAAAAAGTGCAACGCCAAGGGGGGAGCCACTTAGACGGTGAATGGAGTTAGGTTCACCAGTGGAGAAAATGGTGTTGATGAATGATCCAGTGTCGGAGGAAAGGAACTGGATAGTGAGTAAGAGGATAATGGGGAGTAAGAGAAGACCCAATGGGGTAAGAAGATCGGAGATGAAATCGGTGATGGCTTCCCCGTTTTCACCGAGGAGTGGTGGGACTAATATGACTGCTACTACAACAACGGCTAAGAGGATGCCGTGAGGGGGTCCACGTCCTTGTTCTTCCATCATCTTCTTCTATCAGAAAATAAATGTGTTTGACAAGTAACGTGTTGTGTTCGTTTTTGCTTTTGGGTTATATCACAGCTTTTAGTTTCGTGTGGTGTGGTGCGGTTCGGTTTGGTGCTTACACTTCCTACTATCTTTGGCTTTTCTTTATATTCATTATTTCTCTTCATTCTTAAATCATGCTCAGATATTATAACTTATAATTTTTACAAACAATAATAACATTATCCAGTGAAATTTCACTACCTGATAGAGAGGATATTTTCGAAAAACCCTCGTTTCAAGAATTAAGTCCCACAATCAGAAAATACTAGATATAAAAAAATATAAAAATAGAAAAAGAATGAATGATTAATAATGAAAAGCAAATAATAATATGTAATTACAAAAATTATAATTTTTTACTTAAAATTTATTGAAAAATAATAAAAATCTTACATTAAATAGCTAATAAGATGAATGAACTGTTTATAAAACTCTACTTTTATAAAGAATTTTTTTTTATCTTCCTCAAATACTATAAAAATATTTTTAAAGTAAATTTTTATATAAAAATAAGTCACTTCAGACGTGCTTTTTAGTGGGTGTTTACGCCTTCTCTTCTTTTTTGGTAAAAAGGAAAGTAATGAGTTGATGGGACCTTTTTGGTCCTACAATTAATTGACATGCACCTATGCGCTTATTAATTTCCTTTTCTTAGATCTCCTTTTTGTTGCTCGATAATGTTGAAAATCGAGAATTGACCCAAACAGTTACTCATAAATGGTTTGGATGGCGGGTACAAATAACCAGATTTTAGATTTTAAAAATTTCAAGCGGAGGTAGTTTATTTTTATGCCCATTTTTAACTTGTAAAGTTTTTTCTTGACTTAAAGACAGATATGGTATCTGATCTTACCGTCTGTCATTATTTTAAATATAGAAAATGGATTAAAAGTGTCTTTTAAGTTATGCGAAAATAAATAATTCTTTAAAAATATTTCCAGTCAGTTTGGTTTTAAAATGTCACTATCGTCTTCAATAACCGGCTAATAACCTTCTATCCTAATATGTGATATCATTCTTTTCTATCTAAAATCATATCCCCGATGATATAAAGTTGTATCATATCCTTTCTAATCACTTCTCACCAATATTTTTTTGGTATGCCCCTACCTCTTTGCATAACTCTTAAATTCAACATTTCGCACCTCCTAATGGGAGCGCGGACACAACTCCTCTGCACATGTCAGAACTATCTCAGTCTCATTTATCTCATCTTGTCTACCACAGAGGTCACCTCTGTCTTCTTCCAAATAACTTTATTCCTAATCAATCACTCCTAGTATGTCTACTCATTTATCTCAACATCCTTATCTCTATGACCTGCATCTTCTGAATATATATATATATATATATTATTGGCTAACTGTTGTTGACACCCAATTTTTGGCCTCCATATTTAATTAGTCAAGCATCCTCGAAAAAAAAAAAAGGAATCTTTTCTTTTAAAAAATAAAGTAAAATAAAATAAGATTTTACGGAATATTTTAGCTATTACTACTACTGTTATTATTATAATTATTGTTATTACTATTTTCATTATTACTATAACTTTAATAAATTTTTTATTTTTTTATTCAACAAATCATTTTATGGATATCATTTTCTTACAAAGATAAACATTTTAAAATATATATATATTTACTACTTCCTTGCATTTTTTTTTTTAAAAAAAAAGAAATTTATGAAAAACAAATATGTTTTAAGCGTTAAATCAATTTTTGGTTAAATACAATTCCTCATTGTTACGAGTAATATTTTCATGTGAAGAAACTTAACTAATTAATTTTTCTATACTAATTTTATTTTAGAATGATTGATTTTTGTGAATAACTTAATCGTACAAAGTAATCATTTATTTTTAATTTTTATTTTTTATTATTGTTTTTATTTTTTCGATTTTGGCTTTGTAATAATTTTAAAGTTTAAATTTTTAGTTTTGGCTTTTCGTGTTCAATTAGTTAAACTTTTTTTTTTTACTCAGACTGTGACAACTATTTTCACAAGTTTCAAAGGCTTGATTGACCCTTGGGATTGAATCTAGCTAGGGGGTGCCCTCGTAAAGACTAAAACCTCGTTACGCCGAAAATAGTAGAGGTGCGACAGCGCTTTGGTAGTAAGTGAAAACTTACTTTCTGTCTGGTTAGTAGGAATTTCTTGCCTGCTAAGGGATTAGTCCAAGTTAGACCGAGAAGTAAGAGTTTGTAATTGAAGTCAGGGGGGCTGAGGGCGGAGGTTTCTCGATCCACTATCTTGAAAGATGATAAAACTTTTATGAAGTATGAAATATTTTATGACAACTACTATTATTACATTAGTATTATTGTCGTTGTTATCTTGTTATCAGTAATGAACCTCCCATTTTTATGTTCGGCCGTTTAGTTTACGGATATTATTTCTTATAAAAATTAAATAAAATACATATACAAGTGTTTACTATTTGCTTTTATCGTTTTGAGAAACTTTTGACAAATGAGTATCGTTTTAAAGTGTTCAACCAATTTCTGATCAAATAATATTTTTTGTCGCCAAAATAGGTTTTTTTCCATATATTAGTCGAAATGAGAAGCTTAACCAATTAATTTTATTATTAATCCATGCTAATTTTATTTTAGAATGATTAATTTTGTCTAAATAATTAATCTTGCAAAATAAATATTTTAATTTGTTTAACTATGACTATTTCATAAATAATTTAGTCATATTTTGAATAGGCTATTTGGGCAAAAGACTTGGCAATCCAATCAGCCAATTCGAGTGTGCCACGTAGGAAACACAAGGATTGTGCTTCTTCAGTTCAAATCTTGTCCCTCTGTTTCAATCTAATGGTTCTAATTGATTCAATCTTTTATTTTTATATATATATGTTTATTTATTTATTCTTGATTTATTTTGAACGGTCCGATCAAATGACCGAACAGCTCAGAATTAGTCAGCTTTCTCTCTGACCAAGAGAATCCAACGTCCCTCACGCTCCTTTTCTCCCTTCCCGTGAAAATCACCCTTTTTCAGATGAGGATAAACTTTCAACGTGCTTTTCCCTCTTCCCCAAATCGACCCGTCTTCTCTAACTTCCCCAAAAGAATTCAAACCCTAGCCCCTTAATCTTCTTCCTCTCCTTTCCTCACCACAAAAATGGCAGCCACTACACCACCCTATGTCATCTCTGTTGTCTTCTCTGCCTCCCTAACGAGATTCTTAAACCCCTCTTCCTTTTAACCATGATCTCTTCAACATATCTGGGGGACAAAGGCAAGAACGGAGCAACGTTCCAAATTTCTGGCCTGAAAAGGCGATATTCTGCAAGATTCACGTAACTCGATATGGCACAATGGTCCTTGACGATTTGTGGCATTTCAATCCGGATTTTCAAATTCGAATTTCTCCTATAAATAAAAGAAACCAGAAACACAAGAAAAAGACAAGTAACACGAGAAAGAGATCAGAAAAATAGAGTAAAAAAATTAGAAATTGTTCAAGTGTTCTATATAAGAGTTCCTTCCCGATTGGTTTGCTTTGGCCCTGAGTTCGAGTTCGGATTCGTGATCAAAATCCTTCAACGTTGAAGCTCTAGTTTGTTGCTCTACACAAGGTCACTAATCACTGTTATTTTTATATTTTTTCCTTTGTTTCTGGCAGTGAAATATCATTTAGGTTTTGTTTATCTTAATTCTATCAACATGTGTTCGTTCGGCTGTTGATTTTCTCTGAAATTTCTGCATAAAATTGTTGATATAAAGGACTGGTTATTTACCTATCTAATGTGTGTTTGTTTAATTCTCCTTCATTGTGGACTGATGACTGCTTATTCTGCTTACTTGTGTGTTAAATGTTATGATGGTACATTTAAATCAACATGAAGGGAACATAACTGACCAATTTCTCGAGATGTTCAACTATTAGGATTTTAGAAATAGATGTATAGCTATTGATATAAAATCGGTGGAATACTTTGTGTATCCCATATCTCTCTCCAGTTTCTCATTGTTGGCTAATCATTACAATTTAGAGCTAGCAATTGTAAACCCCTTCCTATTCTTGATTTTTTTTATTTGTTTCGCTTATTGTTCGAATCTGTCGTCATTGTTTTGGGCCTAGACTCTTGCTTAACTTCAGCCTCAAGATTGCTATATCTGAAATTCATTGCCTGCCTAAACTCCTTACATGCTTGCATTGGTTCACCTCTATTGAATATGTTCCACTAGTCCATGATCCGGTAGAGCAGTCACCAGTGGGTACTAGAGTTGAGATTGATCCTGCACCAACTATTGAGGTTCGGGGTGCACCTTTGGCTACATTGACTGAGAATGAGCAGCGCTGCTATGAGATGTTTAGGAAGATGAACCCACCTCAATTTCAGGGTGGAAGGACAGAGGATGGTCATGAGTTTCTGACTATTTATAGGGAGCTGTTGGATACTGTTGGCTTAGCTGAGTCACGCGGGATTCGATATGTTACTCTTCAGCTTCGTGGGCCAGCCAGAGAATGGTGGAGGACATATTCAGGATCTTTGCCCGTGGGATCTCCCATAGTGTCTTGGGAGATGTTCTCTAGTGCTTTTTATGATAGATTTGTCCCTTCGAGTGTGAGGGTGGAGAGTCGGTTGAGATTTGAGAGTCTGAGGCAGGATGGCTTATCAGTCACCGAGTATGAGACCCGTTTCTATCAGTTATCTAGATATGCTACAGCTATTATTCCAAACGAGACAGAGAAAGTTCGTAGGTTTATGAGAGGATTGACCTATTCTATTTGACAAGCATTGTTTAGAGTTTCTAGAGATAGGGCCTCTTTCCATTCTGTTGTGAGTGCTGCTAAGGAGGCAGAGCTGATGGAGAGAGAAGAGTTTGGGGACCCTAAGAGGGCCCGTGCATCCGATCAGTTTTCTGGTACTTTATCTGGAGGTAGAGGGTTGTATAGAGGGGGTGGCTCATCCCAGCGTTGAGGACCAATTCATGTATCATTACCTACTTCTAAGGGTGATCAGACACATCGTGGGTCTACAGAGCGAGACAACTATGGTAGTTCGGCAGGATGTGCACGTCAGCCCCAAAGTCAGAGGTTTTATTATGGTTGTGGAGATCCTGATCACTTGATACAACAGTGTCCCTTATCGGGAGGACAAGGTGGGCCCCATCTCAGATCTTCCGTTCAGACTAGACCACCACCACCACCACCACCATACAGAGGGCGAGGCAGAGCTCAACCAATAGAGATGGCTGCATTCCAGGTAGAGGAGTGAGTGGTTCCATCATCCCATAGAGTAGGGGTAGAGGCATTGCTCAGACAGGCAGTGGTAGGGGACCACATTGCTATGCATTTCCAAGGAGGCCTGAGGCAGAGACTTCTGATGCAGCCATCACAGGTATTATCCCAGTTTTTCATCGATCTGTATCTGTATTGTTTGATCCTAGATCTACCTACTCCTACGTGTCATCTTACTTTTCACCTGGATTCGACTTTCTATGTGATCGTATGCATGTACCCATTCATGTTTCTACACCAATAGGTGAGCCTTTATGTCACGCCCCAAAGTCCCGTAGGGCGGACCGGCACCCGTTGCCGATAAGTCCCGGGAGAACCAACTTATAACTATGTGCTTACTATACGTATTATGAAGGCTTTCTACCTTTAGCATGCCTTAAATTAGATAAACAGTGATAATAAGCCAAAAGGAAATGCTTATGACTAGGCCGTTGGGGC
>JAABOM020104927.1:0-25502 GCA_011800125.2 Solanum clarkiae
GTCTTGGTTGCCGATACCGAGGTTGAATGAATCATTCCACCTGGCAACAGCAAAAGTGGAGTTTGGCACAGGTCAAATGGGAAAGCAAGGAGGAATTCCACTTTGGAAAGGAAAAGGGCAGTTCCAAACGAAGGACCCTAGGGCAAGCTTCCCGGTGTCCAAGTGTCAAGTCTCGAGGGCTTGTGTCCGCCGAAAGCTTCCTTTTTTCTTTTTAGTCTTTCGTTGCAATGAACCTAAACTCAATGAGAGTGGGGATTCGCTCCTCTTCGGGCAACTCGTCCACATCTGCAAGATACCTGATGGCGTCTACGAATTTCTCGAGCGTGAGCTCGTCCTGCGCTCCTGCCTGACGGACAACAAGTTCTTTTGCCTGCCCACGGATTTCTTGCAAGAGCTTGCCACACTGGGCGACATTTTCTTCAGTCTCCCGATGCAATTGGGCTGGCGGTGGACTCTTTCATTAGGTAAGGGAAGAAGGGGCCTAAGAACGGCAGATGCCGTATACTTGAGTGGCAAAGGAAAGCGAGACCTTAACTTTTTTTCCAGGCCTGTTCGGACATACGCGGACCATGATTAGGAATTGTTTGATCGTCTTTCTCCGAGGAAGAGTCGAAATAGAATCAACTTGAATTCGGGACGCTATTCAAAATCTTAGTGAAACACTGGCTTTCTTATCTCATGTCTGCTTTTCGTGAAAAAATACCAATTGAAGTGGAGGGTTTCTTCAAACAACAAGGGGCTGGGTCAAGTGGCGACATGAGCTCATGACATGGAGTTGAGTATTGCAAGCCACGGAAAGACTTCACCTATTTTCGATCCGAAGAAAGAAGCTAAAGAATTCAATCAACCATCAAAATACCAAACTAAAGAATCCATGGCGGTGGGAGCAAGTTCTGTAAAGGCCCCCACTAAGCAAAAGTTGAAAGAAAAAGCTCCAAGTCCACGGCCGAGAGAAGAGAAAAGCCAGCCAACTTTGACGGAGTTAGAAGCGAAGGCCTATCCTTTCCCTGATTCTGACGTCCCCGCGATTCTCGACGAGTTGCTGGCCAAGAAAGTCATTGACCTTCCAGAGTCAAAGCGACCTGATGAAGCCAAGAAAGTCGATGATCTTAGTGCATTTGAATGAACTGAGTATGTGGGATGCCATGCAACAAGAGATAAGTTTCATAATCAACATACATAACAATATAACAATAGACATGATATAGCAACATGACATGTATGATCAATGGATAAGTAAAACATGCTTAAGAAACCCATGCTTATATAGCATATCATATGTGTAGAAGAGACCAAACTAAATTTCCAAAGTACGAATCCCTTGGTAGGTTAGTGATGTTGCCACCCCAACACTTAGGTGGATGAGTGCTAACCCTCATCTAGGTTGGTGATAATGCTGCCCCATCACCATGATGGAGAAGTACAAACCCTTCCCTAGGTTGACGAGTTCTAACTCCCATCTAGGTTTGTGATGATGCTGCCCCATCACCAGGTGGAGAAGTACAAACCCTTCACTATGTTATCCGGGTGCTCAAACCCCTCAGATTGGCATGGTGGATTCTACACTTTATACAGGATTCATCATATGCTCTAGTGAAACAATTCATACAGGAAATAATCATACACATAATCTCATTTCATCATCACTACATCATTCATATCATATCCCATGCTTTGAACCTTCATTTCCTAAAGAAATCATAACCGGACATTTCATCAAACACCTTGGGAGTGTGTAGTAGGGGTAAAATACCATGCAATTTGGTGATGAAGTCATGCAGGGAAAGCTATAGTAAAACCATCAATCAACACCTTGCAATACCCCTAAGACATTCAGATCAAAACCCTTCATCAAATCCAACATTAGATCCATGATTTAGAGCTCAAGATATGCTAAAACAACCATACTTTCATAAACTAAAATCACTGTGTAGTAAATTTCTCAATATACAAGACCCACTTGTAAAATCAACTTTAAATCATGCAATATTAGTAAAAAGGAGGCTTAGGTACCATGGATGGAAGGACCCAATAGTTCAATGTCACATACCTTAGCTTAGGATGAACTTGGTGAAGATTGGAGATAGAGACTTGAGCTTGAAGAAGAACCTTAGCTTGGGATAAGGGTTTGGGACTTGAGTTTGGGGAGTGAAAATATGACTAAGTGTTTGAGTTAGTATCGAGAAATATTTAGGACGATGTAAGAGTGAAACATGACTACGTATGAGTAAAAACACGTACTGGAACTTTTAGGCCCAAGACTTAAGTCTTGGACCAAAGCTAAAAAAGCAGAGTTCCAAAATAATAGGGGTACATCATGAGGGGGACGCGAAAACCCCTCTGGGAATTGATTTTTGAAATTTTATAATCGCTAACTCTTTGCTCTTAAATCGGGGTTAGACCCTTCTCCCCTTAATTTAGACCCATTGAACAAGAATCCGAAGTAAGATTTTCGAAATCACAAATTGATTTTGAGATATATGGAAATTAAAATTCTAGGCATTCCAAGGCACGTTTTGTGGAAATTTTTGGGATCGTTACAAATCATTTATTGCACCTTTACTAAACACTAGGTTTGATATAAGTTCCAAAATTTTACTAGAGACCTTTGCAGTCTATACTCCCCTAGGTGAGTCAGTTGTAGACAAAAGACTCTACCAATACTGTCATATGTCGATGTTGCATAAAGTCATACCTTGTGATATTATTGAGCTTGATATGGTTGACTTTGATAATATTCTTGGGATGGATTGGTTGCATTCTTCTTATGACTCCGTAGACTATTGGACCCGTAAGGTCAAATTTCAATACCCTAATGAGTAGATTCTTGAAAGGGTAGGTAGTGACTCAACATTTAATTGTCAATTTATTTCTTATCTAAAGGCCTAAAAGTTGATTTGCGAGGCGTATATCTACCACATCTTGAGGGTTAAGGATGTCAATTTTGAGTTTCTTACTCTTGAGTTAGTTACCATTGTGAATGAATTTCTCGGGATCTTTTTTGAAGATTTACCTGGTATTCCTTCCAAAATGGAAGTTGACTTTGGCATATATATCCTTCCCGATACGCAACTTATCTCAATCTCTCCTTATCGTATAGGCCCAACGAAGTTAAAAGACTTGTTGGGAAAAAAGGTTTCATTAGGCCAAGCATTTCACTGGAAGATGCTCTTGTATTGTTTGTGAGAAAGAAGGATACGTCGCTTCGGATGTGTATAAACTATTGACAATTGGACATGGTTACCATAAATAATAAATATCCACTACTAAGGATAGATGATTTATTTAGTCATTGCAAAGGGCTAATCACTTTTCAAAAACTAATCTTTGTTATGGCTGTCATCAGCTAAATGTAAGGGAGTGTGATATTCCCAAGACAACATTTTGAATAAGGTATGCTCACTTTGAGTTTGTAGTTATATCTTTTGGGGTTTCTAATGCTTCGGCAACATTCATGGTTTTTATGGATAGGGTGTTCAGGTTTTACCTTGATACATTTGTGGTTGTCTTCATAGATGACATTTTGATCTATTCTCATAGTGAGAAAAAGCATAAGGGTCACTTGAGGGTTGTGCTTCAGACCTTGAGGGATGAGCAATTATTTGAAAATTTAGCAAATGTTAATTCTGGTTGAGAGAGGTGGCATTCCCCGGCCATAAAGTATCTTCTAATGGGATTAAGGTTAATCAAAAGAAGACTAAAGAGGTAAGGAACTGGCCTAGTCCATTCTCCTTTGGCATCAAAAGCTTCTTGGATTTGGCTAGGTGTTACTGAAGATCAGTTGAGGGGTTTTCATCCATTGTGGCACTTTCAACAAAGTTGACCTAAAATAAGGTAAAATTTCAATGGTAGGATGAATGTGGAAAAAGTGTTAAAACATTAAAAGATTATCTTATATGGACTCTTATTTTGACACTGCCAGAAGGTTTAGATGGGTTTGTGGTATATTGTGGTGCTTCGCATATTGGTTTGGGATGTATTCTAATACCAAATAGTATGTTCATAGCATACGCTTTGAGGCAACTAAAGATGTATGAACGAAGTTATCCAACCTATGATTTTAAATTGGCAACAGTGGTATAAATTTTCCTTGAAGATTTGATGTCATTTTCTTTATGGGGTGCATGTTGATGTGTTAAATGACCATAAGAGTTTTCTCAATCAAAGAGTCCTAAATATGAGGCAAAGGAGGTGGCTTGAACTCCTCAAGGTTTATGGTATAAGTGTGCAATATCATCTGGGCAAGGTGAATATTCTAGCTGATGCTTTTAGTAGGCTATCTATGGTAGTGTGGTGTCACGCCCTAAGCCTATACACTGGATGTGACCGACACTAAAAAATCATTTCTGGCCCTTAGTGAACCTCTTTACATGAACTACTTACTCGGTGGAAGACTAAAATATTATATAAGCTGGGATGGTCTTAATAATATTGGAACTCAATCTTTAAAGGAAATCAATACTAGACATATAATATTACAAAATGTTAACTGCAAATAAAAAAATTGAATAACACCAAACTAGTCTATAAAGCCTCTAGAGTATTATTTCTAAATAGGTACTGCGATAGGTCACGACTACCACAACTAAATAAAAACAAATGAAACTAAAGTAATGACATCAATTCCTCTTTCTACAAAAATCATCACCAATAGCTGAATAAAGATATCAATCATCGTTGATACCTACTAAGAAACTCTATTACTTGTGTCTGTATCATAAAATGATGCAATTCCCAAGGACTTCAGTACATGGAGTGTATGAGCATGTAAAATCAGCAAACAGTAACTAAGGGTAAAATGGTTACTCAAAACTCAACTCAGAAAATAACCCAATAACAAGAGCAATTTACTTTAAGTAAACTACCTGCTTTCATGCATAAGTACAAGTACTCAAGTATGTGAAAATAATGTGTTTTAAGCAATCTTTTATAATGTATATATGCAAGTATTCAAATATTTGAAGATAGTGTACTTTAACCTGGGGAGTTTTTCTAACTGAAAACTATTACTAGGAGCATTGTGATGATATAGATTTTTCCCACTTTGCAAGAGTCATCCTATACTTTTCCAAGGTATGGGACAAACTTTACTTATGGATCTATGTAACTTGGTCATCTCAATGACATGTCTGTAGTCGTACAATATTAGTATGATCCTGTCCTATGCTGACTACATAGTTTATGAGTTTGAGTTATTATTACTCTTATCCATATGAGGTTCAATGCTAATCCCAAATACTATATCATATGCTCATAAATTTCACAATGAAATTACTCAAAATACTATTTTAATCATTTGGGAATGTCCTAGCTTTAGTTAGTCTCAACTTACTGCTTCTTTTTACATAAAAAGAATCTAAATTTGCAATGAATTTCGAAAACATAGGTTTGCTACTCAACTAACTTTCAAATACAAGTGCCTTAAAGGCATGTATACAAATGCTCAAAATATTGTATCAAGTCTTATTGCTCAACTTTCATGCTGAAGATATGACATTCAACTCAATACTTTAGACTTTATATCTTCAATGCTTTGGGATTCTTGTAAATACAACGGAAAGTCTTGACTTCACAATTTAAGTTAACAGTGTAACAGGTAAAAACTATTATTCACTTCAATAAAATAGCATATGCATGCAAGTCAAGGGAAACTACTCAAAATAAAGAAGAAAAAACTTGAACTCATCTTATAGTTTAACTTGGATGGGATTGATAATAGATAAGTACTGAAATGAACTCAGAATGACTTTTGGAGAGCCTTACATACCTTACAGAATAAAAGTTCTTCAATAATGGTTTGGCTTGGAAACTTATGGATTGAACATTAGAAACCCTTCTATGGAATTTTGGAGACAAATTTGGGAAAGAATCATAATTCAAAATGCTAGGATTCTTGCAGAGAATCTTGAACTTAGAGCTTTTAGATCTTGTGAATTTGGAAAAATTTATTTCTTGAAGTTCTTGATCTTTGGGAGAAAAAAATTGAAGACGTTGAAAGTTACTATAATGATGTTATTAGGTTATAAGATAGACTTTGTAAAGTTATTTGAGGTTAAAAGGTCATAAATATCCTTCTCAAATTTAGAAAAATCATCAAACCTAAAAAAAAGACCTTTAATGAATTCTGTGAGTCAAATCAGCAATCTGGAGGTCCCATCCCAAATTATTCATCAAATTGCCAAATAGAAGATCTAGATCACCTAAAATAATATTTTTTGAGTTTTTGGTGCCATTTGGCAAGCTAAATCAGCAATACGTGAAACACATTCGGCGAGTAGCCGAATTGGCATTCAGCTCGCCTAATTGCACAGTCTAGACAAGCTCCAATAAAATATACATAACTTTTAACTCCGAATAAGGTGATTAGTGGTATTGGAAAGAAGTCTCAAAGACCTTTAATTTGGCAGTTCATAGTCTACCTAACTCATTATGTTTTGAAAAGAATGTTCATTTGAAGTTGACCCTTACAAGAACTCTTGCCAAAACTTGCTCGATAGAGATATTTTGAACTTGGCTTAACTATAGAGGTCCTAGATGATCCTAAACCATATCAGATGCACTTCAAGTACTTAGCAAAGGACCTTAAAAGGTATTCACAACTTAGAAGTCAATGGATTACCTAGCTTTTATAAAATTGTAATGACCTAGCAAGTCATTTTTTAGCTTATCTGTAAAAATTACTATTTTGCTCTTTCATACATTGCTCTAAACCTATTTTGTATTATCTGTGTTGTTAGAACCAGAATCTTGTGTCCTAAAAGTGAAAAAATATGAGTTTTGACATTTTTGAAAACTTAAGTTGGTGAAAAAAATGAGTTTTTGTACCATTCTGAGTTTTGAATGTTAGATAAAAGCTTCATCGATTCCATTAGCTCTGAAATGTTAAATTAAGTCTAAGAGAAATTATGAAACTAAATTTGAAATTAAAACAAAGATTTTGGACCCAAAGTTGCATTTTAGTTGATTCTAGAGCCTAAGTTTGACTTTGGTCAATATTCGGAGTTTGAAAGCTTGAATCGAAATCCTGTCAGTTTGATTAGTTCTGGATGGTGAAACTAACACTATAAATGGTTTCTTTGTAAATTTTGAAGTTTTCGAGGGCACGTTTGGTATTTTATCTTTTAAACTAGTTTTACAAGTTGTATCGATAACTGTGTCAAGGAGACCTCGAAATTAAATTTTGATAATTTTGTTGATCCTGGATCACTATTTCTGTAAGGATACATGTATGATTTGTGTAATTGGGTTCCAGATGGACACTGATGGTCTGTCCTATGAATTTTCAAAAGCTGGTTTTTGCTGATCTTGGAAACCTGGTGCAACCCCTCCTTCTTCTCCATGTTCGTGAAATTGACCTCTGCGTTCTTGGAGGTCGGCCTGTTTTTACTTTGCGTTCATGGGAGTATTCTTTGCATACATAGTGGGTCACCTTCTCCTCCTTCCCGTTCACAAATGACCCCTCAGTGTTTGCAAAGGTCTGGACATGTATAGCTCTGCGTTCTCGTAGTACATTTTGGTTTGATTCATTTTAGCTCGTGAAAAAACCAGTTTTTAACATTTTTGAGCTTTGTTAGCAGACTTTTGAAGAGTTGTTTTGGGAAAAACATTTTGGTAAGTGTTTCTTTATCAAATTAATTAATTTCCATTACTTTTATCTTGATTTTATGTTGGATTTCATGAAGTTGGATGTCTAAAATGGGGTTTTCCATGTCTTTGAATTGAGAACCTTAATTGATGATTTCTCCCTCAATTTGAGCTCAATTTTAGCGGAATTTTCACCCATGAACTACTTTTCTTGCATAGAATCTCAAAATAGTTTATTGCTAGATTTGAGAACTCCGAAAATTAGCACTACTTTTGACCATTTTACCCCTAAGCTTATTAATTCATGCCAATATATATATATATATATATAAAATTTATCTCTTGATGCATATAATCTATTATTGTTAGTGGTTGGTTTATTTGGAGGTCGTTTTGAGATTTGGGTTGAACAAAAAGCTTGGCTCGAGTGCAGTTTCGGCATCGAGATAGGTTTGACTAACTTTTTGGAAATGGATTTGAGTTATTGGACATTCTATGTGATAATCGTAAGATTTAAATAGGTACATGAGTCATTGGATTGATATGATAGTATTTTAGTGAAACGTGATATCGATTGTACTGGAACTGGAGTAAATTGGGATATTGTTGGAAAATTGAGACGTGTCCTTGATAATTTGATTATATTGGATGTTATTCTGATAAAATGACACTTGTGATAGTATTTGAGAATCTTGGTGGTAATTGATAGTATTTGAGGTACTTTTAGAACTTATATGCATATTTTGTGGACTTGCAAAGTCCGGTGTTATCGATATATTTTGGCTATTCAGGAAAGTGTGGTACCTTGAGACATGGTGATGACTTGTGATACTTGATACTTGACACTAGTTCCATAATTCTATTATGGTTATTTATCAATATTCTTATTATGTTGTTGTTATATACCTTGATTTGTGGCAGTGATATGCATTCATCTCATATTGCATATGTATCACCCCTTGACCATATTGAGGTGGCAAGGTTGAGATATTGTACCACCATTTTCTGAAATCCTTGACCATGCTAAGGTTGCAAGAGAGAGATTGTATCACATTTCGAAACCCTTTAACCATCCCGAGGTGGCAAGGCTGAGATATTGAGATATTGTGACACCCCTTGACCACGCTGAGGTGGCAAGGCTGAGAGATTCTGGTGGTGTATGATCTGATAAGACCTCTATGGGTTCTACCAGGTGGCCTTAACTCGGTGGATGCATACACTGGCTATGAGACACTCATGAAGACCAAGACTACTAGACCAACATATGAGTCGTAGCTCAAGCAATGACTCATACCTATGGGTCCTAGTAGTTTAGTCCAAGATGCCAAAAACCTGATACAAGACCCCAATTACGACTCGTAGGTCATCCTACTAGTCGTACCTGCGTAACTTATCAGCTGCCAGCTGGTTTTTCCGTGTAAATTCTAGGGTTTTGTTTTATAAATACTGTATCTAGTTTAAGTTAGGTTTTTAGCAAGGAGTTCGACCAGTAGACTATAGAGAATCACATTTTGAATTTTTTTTTAGTTTATTAGCGTAGTTGATTGTTCTCTCTTGGAAAACCAATTTTGGGGATTGCAAATCTTGCGTTATACTCATTGTTAATCAATCAAGATTGTGCGTTTGCAAATTGTGGTGCCTATTTTCTTCATTGGTATTGGTAAAGCTCTCAACTATGTCTATTATTTGCATTCTTGTGTGTTCTGCCTTAGCCATGAGTAGCTAAGCACCCACAACTTGGGGTTGTGGGAACTATGAGTAGTTGACATTGAGATGATTTAGGTTTCTTGCATTTCTATGATTGTGGTTTTGCATGTATTATCTATTTCTCTTCATTATTATAGATGTTTGGTGGTGGCCAACACCAAACCCCGCCTACTATCACGATCCCGACCAAGGTAGTGACGAATAGGAAAAGGGAAGTAGATGACAAAATTTGATTGATGTGTTCTCGTCTAATCAACTGAGCCTGACCAAAGGGAGGTTGGCTGGGACAATAGGTAACGTTAGTTGGCACGCCATGGTTGCCGATCAAGCGCCATGGTAAAATTTGACCTTCACCTTGACAAGAGGGCTGGAAGAACCTAAGTTAGCATCCTGTATGCAAATCACCAATTGTATTTATGTTATCTAAGGTAATCAAGTCGACGAACCATAGAAAACACAATTCCCAAGTTGTTCCCAAAATTGAATGTTTCCTCACGTTATAGTTGATGACAGTCTAATTTTGTTTTTAAATTACAAACCCCCCTCATTTAGAGATTGTAGTCATAAATACTAGAAATTATTAGTGGTGAAATCTTGTAATCAAGATTCCTGTGAAAAGTTTCATTAACCCAGAATTCGTGTAAAGTAGACCTTGTTGAAGAATGAGCCGGCGACTCATAGGCACAACAATGAAAGTACGATTGATTCCGTCGAATGGAATCTATTTAGAAAGAAGATCTTTTGTCTCATGGTAGCCTGCTCTAGTCCCCTTACGAAACTTTCATTATTGTCCTTGTATTCACCGTGGATTCGATCCTAATCTCATTTAGGTTATTTGCTAATAACAATTGCTTTCATATTGGCGTATGAATATCATCAGAAATTATGGCGCTGTTGCCGGAGATTACGGCTAGGTTTTGATTTGATTTTACTATTAGTTAGTTCTAGTGTTGATTTCTAGAGTCTCTTGTACTTTACTTTTGTTTTTGTTGTTTGATTTTGTTTGCAGGGTATACTAGGTTATATGCCCAACACAAGGAGCCAAGTCAATCCCTTAGCTCCACTCAATTTGGAGATCCATTGACTACCAAGAAGAATGGCTCAAGTAAATAAAGATATCAAGGTTGAGGAGGATATGCATGGGAACTAGGATATGAGAAGAGAGAAGAATCCACCACAAAAGGATAACAGGCCACAGCTCGGGTACTTCAATGAAAATGCTTATGGATGGAACCAATACTGACTGAACCCTATGGTTATGGATGTTACCGGTGCCATAGTATTGCCCCCTTTACTTGTAGATACTGAGTTCACGGTATCAAGTGGATTGCTCCAAATGCTCCAAAACCACAGCCTATTCATAGGGCTACCTTCGGAAGATCCCCATCGTCATCTTCAAAATGTGGTGTTTGTTTGTAAGAGTGTTATGGGAACACAAACCTTTCTCTTGATGCTATGGGTTTAAGAGTTGTTCCACTATCATTGATTGGCAATGCAGCTGTATGGTTGTTTGAGCTTCCTCCTAGTACTATCACAAGTTCGACTGAACTTCAGAGAGTATTCTTTGAAAGATATTTCCCAAGATCTAAAAAGTTGAAGCTTACGGACCAAATCAACAACTTTAAGAAATTGCCGGGTGATTCTATTAGCACAACATGGGAGAGGTTTACTAAATACTTAAGGATAGTCCCTGATGACAAGATTGTTGACGATGCCTTGGTAGAAATTTTCTATCGGGCACTTGATGAGAATAGTCAAGCTTGTGCCGATAGGATTATGGGAGGCATGTTCCTAGACCAACCTTTTGCATTAATAGCCGCACGAATAGAGAAAGTGGTCAGAACAAATCAAGCATAGGGACCACGAGAGTGAGGCGTGACGAAACCCTCTTATGAGGTTAACACCAATAATGAGCAAGTAAAGGTAAACGAAGAGATCATGGAGCAACTTGCTCAACTTCGTACAAGTATGGACTTAGTTTTAAGGCAAAGTCAAGCAAGTGTAAAGTAGTCACTCACCAACCTTCAAAGCTTCTTACCTATGATGATCCATTCTTTGATGAGGATGCATGTTTTGTAAGCAACCAAGCGGCAGGTTTCTGGAACAACCCCGAGTGTCCAATTTGGATTATTGGAGGCAAGGTTCCGGGAATCAAGATCGGAACTTCACCTATGATGGGATGTATAGAGATAGCCGAGATAGTCGAGGTGGATACTATGAGAGAGAGAGTGCCAGATGCAGAATAGGGGGGAAGAGAGGGCTACAAGAATGGTCCATATGTGCCACCACACAACCGTGATGCCGGGTCAAGCAACTCCAGGATTGAAGAAATGTTCAAAAAATTGTTGAAGCGAGCAGACTATCAATATGAGACTTCAAGGGGAATAAAAGCAGATATTTCAAGTATTAACCAGAAAATAGAGTTCACTCGGTGGATATTGAGAAACTAGAACAACAGTTCAGACAAGTTTCTTCACAATTGAATCAGTGCTAAAAGAGCACCCTACCAAGTAAGACGGTTCAAAACCCAAAGAATGAAGGGAATTGCATGGCGGTGATGACTAGGAGTGACAAGAGCTTCGTAGATCCCCCTATGTCGGTAATTTTGGATGAAGTTGATGAGAAGGGTCTTGGTGGTGAAATCTTGGTTGAGGGAGAAGATTCGAAGGTTGTTGGGATGCAATAAGAAGAGACAAGGGAGCAAGAAAAATTGAAATCAATTCCCAAACCTCTTCCTCTTTTCCCTCAAAGGCTTAAGATCGAAGACGAGGAGGGTAAATTCAAACACTTCCTCTTGATGTTGAAGCAACTCTCCATCAACATTCCCCTTCTAGAGAATATAGAGGAAATGTCTGGGTATGCCAAATATATGAAGGATTTGGTCACCGAGAAATGCACTTTGAGCCAAGAGTTCTCGCAAGAACTCCAACAATGTAGTGCGATTATGACCAAATTCCTTGCTCAAAAGCGAGAGGACCCTGGTGCATTCACCATCCCCTATTCCATTGGTGATGTCGAGTTTGCAAGAGCATTGTGTGACTTAGGAGCGAGCATCAATCTAATGCCTCTTGCAGTATTTAAAAAGCTTGGCCTCGATACTCCTACCAGACAAGAATGAGGTTGCTTATGGTGGATCAAACCATTAAAAAGCCAGAGGGAATCCTTTTTGATGTGCTTGTTAAAGTAGATAAATTCATCTTTCCATCAGATTTTGTGATCCTCGACCGCGAAATTGATTTTGAGGTGGCCATCATTTTGGGGAGACCATTTCTGGCCACTAGAAGAGCCCTAATGGATATGGATTCTGGTCAATAGTGGTTTAGAGTTAATGATGTAGAAGTCGTGTTTGATATTCGCCAATCTATGAAACACCCAGATGAGTACAAGAGTGAGGTGTGGACCCTCGATGATAGTTGATGAAGGACGGTGACAAAAGTTGAGCCACGATGTCAAACATGGCGCTTCTTAGGAGGCAACCCAAGAATTTTTGATAATTGTTGTCTTGTTTTAATTATTTTTGGTTGTTGAGATTCGTAAGTAGAAGGTGTGAGTTTATTTTTAGGATTGAAAGACATTGGTGCAGTTGTAATAATTTTGGGAATTGTTGTGTTATGAGATTTGGTTTGCAAGTGAAAATTGAAGAACTGAAGATTTGAAAAATGGCACTTGGAGCAACCTCTACGATCAGGCCTACGAGTCTTAGTCCTCACTACGACTCAAATTCATGCCTCGCAGAGAGAATTAGCGAGTATAAGAAATTGACACATACACTACGAGCCAACCTTACGATTCGTAGAGTTTTCTACGAGTTGTAAGGGGGGTTCGTAGTGTCCAGATATAATTTCTAAATTTTTATAAGTATTGGGCCTGCTACGAGACCAGGACCTATGAATCATATGGAAGCCTAAAACGCATAGTCGGGGTCTTGTAGCCACGATCTGCAGATTTTTAAAATATGACTCGATTTCATTTAAAAGGGAGTCAAAATAAAATTTGACCCCCAAATTCATTTTTTAATGCTAAGAGGCAACGAAAAACTCCTTCCCATTATACACGTCATTTTTTGACAAAAATCATGGCTACCTACATCATTTTCCAGCGAAGATTCTAGCGAAGGCACTTTTTTCTAGGGTTTCGGCGTGGTTTTTGATTTCTTTTATGCTAGTTTACTTCTCCAATCAATCGGTAAGCCCCGTGGTTAAATTTCAAAATCTTTTGTGGTGAGTTTGTTCCTTATATGAGGGTGTGCTTTGTTTAGTCATGATAAATCATGCCATATAGTGATTATTGAACTAGACTAGTAACCTAGGGTTTGGTGCTTTGAAGAAGTGAGTTGTGAGTCAAATATTGTCAAAATTCTTGAGTGATTGCTTGTGAATGTGGAACCTGTTATTCATGGGATATATCGTGTGATTATTGCCGACTCACTGTCGAAATTGTTTTCAAAAATTGGAATTTAAGAAATGGGAGTGTGTGTCTTAATCTTTGTGATTTTGATTGAATTGATATGAATGGGAATTGCATTCCTATGGAATGTTTATAGATGTCAAGAACGACTTTTGAATGTGTATTGCTTTAGTTGTGCTTGACCTAGTATGGAACTGGATTGAAATCTTAGGGCTAATGGTTGTATTGAACTCCTGATGATAGGATAGAATTCATTGTGTGCCAAAAATTTGATGATGTTGTTGTGTTCTAAGAATGTTGATTGTGTGGTTTGATTGGTTGCTTTGTTGTGGGAAAATCTTCGGCACTACTGATGCCTTCTGTTTCCTACTATGAGGCACTCTTACGACTTTTAGGTTTCTGTACGAGTCATAAGGGTCCCTCGTAGCAAGCAATAGTCATCTATGGTTCCTTCATGTTTCTCATACGAGAATCACATACGACTCGTAGTTCCTGCTATGACTCATAGTGAGAGTCTCATAAGTTTATCTGAGTTTTGAAAAATGTTTTTGAAAATGGTTACGAGCCCAAACTATGACTCGTAGGTCACCCTACGAGTCGTAACTGTACCTCATATATGGGATCAAAAAGAATTTATGAAGGCATACTGCTTCTATTAAAGTAGTCTACGACTCGTAGGTCAAATTGTGAGTCGTAACTGCACTCGTATCTGCAAACTGCAGTTGCATCAGCTAATCTTTACAGATTATTTTCTTATGTTTCTTGTTCTTCTTTATGTGATTTAATGGATCAAACATCTTGAACTTATATGTTGCTATTTGGTCGGTTTGTAGATACAGTGCCCCCAAAAGACAAGCGAGCAATCCAAACTTTTCAAAAGAGATTGGTTGATGCATCATCTGAGATAGAGCAATCCGAGGGCTCTATGGAAGTACACAGAGTCAGAGTAGACCCTGAGGCCAATATACCCCAGACCTGGGCGCTTGCAGCACAAACTCCCATAGAAGTTAGCAGTTTCTCCCAGTCTGAAGAGGAGGAACAATAGGGTAATGGGGATGGTTCAGATATTAGCTTGCCACAGGTGAGTCCCCCACATTCCGGCTCCAAGTTAGAGTCCAAGAGCACCTCCCAAACCCAGCAGGAGGAAGTCTAGTCCCAATCCCCAGCCGTCCACTAATGGTGTGCCCCTGGGATGAAAGAAATATATGACTAGGGGTTGGAGCCTAAGGGGCAAGGCAAGTCAGTCTTCCAATTTCATGAGGAGTCTCGATTGAATGCCTCAGGTTTAGATAGAGTACCCAGATTAGATGCTGGGTTGGATGAGCACGGATTTCGGTGGACCACACAAGAGCTGGGCAAATATTACCCTTACATAGTCCGTGATTTCCATACGGCATATCTTGCTACACTCCGACGGGGGTTGCCAAAGAATAGGAAGCTAATAGAGGAGTCGAGGCTACGAGTGGTGACAGTCTGGGGGAGAAAAGTTGATATCTCAGAGGACACGATCTGACGGGTGCAGTTTAGGTCCACTTATAGAGTTCCTCTATCTACCTTGGAGTACGATAGCCGTATTGATAAAATAAGGAGAGAGGTGACTGGGAAGGTCATTGGGCCATAACAAAATTTCTACGGTGGATAGCCAGTCAAATCTGCGAGCTGGGGGTTGAGCCGATGTGGATCACAAACCAGGCAGATCTTATAGTTATAGCCCACCTCTCATTCCTATCCAAGTTTTAGTAGTCCATTATCCACCAGTGTATTAGGCCAACCCTCACGGATAACGTGATCACCTTTGAGAGAGCCGTATTGTTGGCCAGCATTCTGGCTGGTTATGTTATAGATTAGGCCTGAATCATTTCGGAGCAGATTAATGAGGCTGCAGTTAGGATGAAAACCTCACTACCATTTCCAATTCTAATCCATCGAATATGTAGTGCATTAGGTGTTCCTACTGATCCATACTGGGACCCTCATGTAGAGGCCACACGCACTATAGATCCCAGTCTGATAAAGGATGATGAGAATCAGTATCCTTACTCGAGCAACTCCTCCAGCTATCCCAGAGCTATTCCCGGTGGAGCCTTAGATTTCAGGTTTACCTCCAGTTACTACCGGCACTACTCTAGCAACCGCAGAGCCTACACCAGCGGTAAGATCGAGTCTACACCATCCTCTAGCACCCCATCACCAGCAACAACTACTTTACAGGTTGACCCTCTTTTCTCAGTTGTTTCTTTTCAGGCTTTATTACGCAAGGTGGGTGTAGTAGAAGCAGGCTACGGGAGTTATCAGCACGGGTTCGGCCATTGATTGATCAAAGTATTCGGGACTCCGAGGAGGGGATGAGGGTATTTGCCCAAGATTTAGTTGATGAGAGAGTCCGAGCAGTAAATTCCCAGGTCGATGCATTTGAGACTAGAGTCCACAAGAGGCTTAAGGGAGCTAGGCCTGCCGACACAAGCGCAGTTACTGAGGAGTTGGCTAAGTTCAAGGCTGACTTATTATAGCTGTTGGCAGCCCTTGTTCCAACGCCAAAGGTAGTATTGGTAGCTGATGAGGCATTTTATTGGCTCATCGACCGTTCAGACACCCGTGGGAAGAGGCCCCTTGATCAGAGGGATGACCCAGAGCTGACCTCGAAGAAGCTTAGCAGGCGGAGGAGCCCATACCTGAGGAGATTGTATAGGAGTCGCTGTTGTTGGCAGCCATTCAGAGAGAGCGAGCGCGGCATACTCCATCTAGAGAGGGTACTTCCGATATAGCTGAAGAGGAGAGGCCACCCCAGGATCCCGCAGATCAGCCTGAGACCGGTGCTTGATGCACCATGATGTTTGACTTCTTTTGACCTCAGTTCTTACTTTGTCATGTTGGATACTTTGTTCTCTTTTCAGACAATCTTTTTTTATTATGTAGGTTTTTGGTTGTGTTTAAATATTCTTGTGTTGGATATTATTTTTACTTATATTTTGGATGTTAATTTTTGGTTTTTAATGGATGTACGTATATATTTCTATGTTATTGTGTCTTGTTTTCATTCTTGTCTTTACTTTGAGGACAAAGTATCCTATTTTGGTGGGGTGTGGGAATTTATGGATTAAGGTGAAGTCTTAGTAGCCTCAAGTCTATAATTTCCCCTATTTTTGATCCCAAGTTTTTCTTGTCGTGCTTCTTTTTTTCTTGTGGATGTTTACTTTTCTGTTGAACCGGCATGTTTAGGTAGTGCAGATAATGGGTAAATTCATAGTAATGTTATCTACTGACATATTGATACTTTTTAGATGTTTTTTTAATATTTTGATGAAAAATTGGGTACCCTCAAAATTTTTGAGGTTGTGATTATCGATGCATTGGTACATTCTTAGTAGTTTGCAATGTTTGTTTTGATATTGTGAAGGTAAGATGAGACTGAAAACATGACCTGTGAGTCTATACATGATTGTGGATGCAATTGCCATGTATGTTGTGAGCTTATTTGCTGCATTCATGCATCTTTTATGGACCCAGAACTTGCCTTGTTACTCTACAATTAGTTTGGTCAGGTGGTTGATGTGGAAATCTTAGGCCTTTATTCTTTGAGTGAACCCACTTTTAACCTAAATGACCCACCAGATGAGTAGTAAATCCCTTGTTCCAAACTTTTGAGCTTATCATGTACTCATTCTTTCTTGATACCTTGCTAGCTTAACCTTGTTTGATGAGAGAAGGCGGCCTCTCTCGGGAAAGATGGACCAATTTCTCTTCTTTCTTTTTGATTTCAGTACATTGATGTTGGCCCTAGTCTATCCTTGAACATGTGAACCTTGATTGAGGCCAAAGGCCTAAGTTAAGGGTGGCTACAGTTGGTGGCCCCGGTTTGAGGCATAGATATTATGCACTTCACCTCAGGCTAAAAGCCTAAGTTAAGGTGGCGCTTATTGTGGTAAAGTAATAATAATAAGGTGGTTAGTTGGAAAATCAAGAAAGAAATGAAAAAAGCATGAAGCGAGTGAATAAAGAGAAAAGAAAAATGCCTTGAATTGAGAAAAAGTAGCAAAAATGAGTTTGATATCGAGGTACAGCTGAAAAAGAGAAAGAAAACACTCAAAAAAAGTTCAAAATAGGAGAATAAGGATGGAGTGATTAAAAAGGGTTGGATTATGAAAGAAAAAAGTGTTGGTAAACATGGTTCAAGGATAGCTTTTAGTCACTATTTGCCCAAAATACCACACCAAAGCACCCTGAGCCTATGTCACAAGCCTATAAGTCCTAACGTGATCCAACTCCACTTTATCACCAAGCCAGAAGATGAGTATAGAGGTAAGCCTACGGTATTAGTCAGTATGCATTGATCTGAATTCTAAATGCTTTTGAGTGAGTATAAGAGACTTCTTTCCAGTGAGGGCATCTGCACTACTTGAGTAGCATATGACTCTAAACCTGCGATTGTGGATGGTTGATGCTCCTTAGCTTGTCATAGTTGGATTGCCAGGTCTCTCATTATGTTCTTGTTTTCTTAATAACTTTGCAATCCTTTTTTAAAAATAGTAGTTGGGTACCTGAATGAAAGGAGTTATTGTATATGCCATTAATATAACTGCTATGTATTTCTCTTTGTCTGTATAGATTGAGTCATCTCTTGAGGACAAGCAATAATTCTAAGTTAAGGGTGTTGATGTGCTGTCAAAATACAACACATTTGGTACCTGAAACAAGGGATTTTGTGAGTTCTTAAAGTGACTTTTTAGCTTTTGATGTGTTTTTGTATTAATATTGCAGAAAAGTTAGGTTGGCATGATTTTGAAGAAACATTGTAGATTTTACTGAAGCGTAGACCTTACAAGCCCATCTATGAATCATTGCTCAAGCTACGAGTTGTAGGGTGGTGTCGTAACAAGAATCAGGGACCAAAATTCAGAAATCTGCTGAGTAGAGATCACCCCTACGAGGCCATCATACGAGTCTTAAGTCACACAACGACTCATATAGGTGCACTCGTAGGAAGAATCAGAGAGCCAAGATGTTGGACCAAAAAGCTGAAGACCAAGACTACAAGACCAACATACGAGTTGTAGCTCAAGCAACGACTCATACCTATGGGTTGTAGCAGTTTAGTCCAAGATGCTAAGAACCTATTACGAGACCCCAACTATGACTCGTAAGTCATCCTACGAGTCGTACCTGCATAACTTATCAACTGCCAATTGTCTTTTCTATGTAAATTCTAGGGTTTCTTTTGTAAATACTATATATAATTTAAGTTAGGTTTTTAGAAGGGAGTTCGACCAGTAGACTATAGAGAATCACATTTTTAATCTTTTCTTAGTTTTTTATAGTAGTTGATTATTCTATCTTGGAAAACCCATTTTGGGGATTGCAAATCTTGCCTTGTACTCATTGTTAATCAATCAAGCTTGTGGATTTGCAAATTGTAGTTCCTACTTTCTTCATTAGTATTGGTAAAGTTCTCAGCTAGGTCTATTATTTGCATTCTTGTGTGTTTTGCCTTAGCCATGAGTAGCTAAGCACCCACAACTTGGGGTTGTAGGAACCATGGGTAGTTGACATTGAGATGACCTAGGTTTTTTGCATTTCTATGATTGGGGCTTTGCATGTATTATCTATTTCCCTTCATTATTATTGATGTTTCATGGTGGCCAACACCAAACCCTGCCTACTATCATGAAAATTACGATTCTGAGAAATTCCAAGGCACATCTTCGGCCACTTTGTGGGGTCGTTTCAATATCTCCCCCTTGGGAACATTCGTCCCCGATTGTCAAGGAAGTGTACATAAGAAGAGTAATCATGAGGAAATCTTCCCCAACAAGAATGCAATAATACACTTAAACACCATTTCAAAAATCTCAACATAAGCATCAAAAAGTATCATGAACTTGTCAACATTAATATAATGCATGTAAATGACATAGGGGCTGATACATGAGACATGAAATCACATAGAAGACTTAGAATTAGTACCTTCGGCTTGAGTAGAATTGAAGAGATAAGGATACCACTTTTGCATGTCCGCTTCGGCCTCCCATATAGCACTTTCGACTTGTGGATTCCTCCAAAGGACCTTAACGGAAGCCACATCGTTGTTCCTCAACCTCTTTAATTTTCTATGCAAGATCTCTACTGGAACTTCTTCATAATTCAAATTATCTTCAACAACTCCCACCACACCCAATAGAACAATGGCATTCAGATCACCCACACATTTCCTAAACATGGATCCATGAAAGACCCGGGTGAACCAAGTCCATTTAACTAGTGAACTTCAACTCATAAGCCACCTTGCCAATCCTCCTCAACACCCTATAAGGAACCACAAATCTTGGACTCAAATTTACCCTTCTTACAAGAAAGAACCACACCCTTTATGGGTGAAACCTTCAAATAAACCCAATCACCAACTTCAAATTCAAGCTCCCTTCTCCTCAAATCGGCATAGGACTTTTGATGACTTTGGGTTGTTCTCAACCTTTCTCTAATCAATCTCACCTTCTATATAGCCTCCATGACCAGATTCCAACCCATTAAAGCCATTTCTCCCGCTTCAAACCACCTAATTGGTGATCTACAATGTCTACCATAGAGGGCCTCAAAAGGAGCCATACCAATGCTAGAATGATAGCTATTCTTATAATCAAACTCAACCAATGGAAAATGATCATCCCAATAATTGTTAAACTCCAAAACACAAGATTTAAGCATATTCTCAAGAGTTTGGATGGTTCTTTCGGCTTGGCAATCTTTTTGAGGGTGAAAGACCGTATTAAGCTTAATCTTCGTACCAAGACCTCTTCGATAGGACCTCCAAAAGTGTGAAGTGAATTGAGCATCACAATCCTATATGATAGACAAGGGCACCCATACAGTCTAACCAACTCATGAATGTACAACTTAGCATAGTCTTTGGCCCCATAAGTAGTCATAACGGATAGAAAATGAGCCAACTTTGTCATTTGATCAGCCACAGCCCAAATAGAATCAGAACTCTTTGTAGTCTTAGTCAATCCAATCACAAAATCCATGTTAATTTTCTCCCACTTCCAAGTAGGAATCTCTATGTCTTGGGTTAGGCCACCTGACCTTTGTTTCGAGTCTGACTTATTGGCAACTATGACAACTGGATACAAATTCGATAATGCCTTTGTTCAGACCACCCCCACCAAAACACATCCCTCACATCTCTATACATCTTGGTGGAACTGGGATGTGAATAGAATAGGAAGAGTTGTGAGACTCATCAAGAATCTTCTCTCTCAAGCCATCAACACTAGGCACACATAACCTACCATAGTACCTAAGGGCACCATCTCCCTCTTCGAAGAAAACTCCACTTTCCTATCACTCACCAAGGCCTTCAATTCTAACAAGGAGAGGTCAAGATCTTGCTTTGCTTTTACCTCATCGAACAAGGAGGACTTTGAACCATCAACAACCACAATACCACCATTATCTACCTCTTCCAACCTAACCCCCAACCTAGCCAATCGATAGACCCCTGTAGCCGCTTCTTTGCCCTCACTATCAATATGAGCTAGGATACCCATAATCACCCTCATCAAACTATCCACCACAATGTTAGCCTTAATGGGATAATAGTGCACATTGATATCATAATCCTTAAGAATCTCTAACCACCTTCATTGCCTCAAGTTGAGATCTTTTTGCGTGAACATATGTTGGAGACTCTTCTGCTCAGTAAACACATCAATATGCACTCCATACAAATAGCGACACCAAATTTTCAAAGCATATACTACGTCGATCAATTCAAGATCATGAGTACGATACTTCCTTTCATGCACCTTAAGTCATCTAGAAGCATAGTCTATCACATTACCATTTTGCATCAAAACACAACACAAACCGATCTGGGAGGCATCACAGTACACAACAAACCCTTCCAACCCTTCTGGTAGAGACAAGATAGGACTCGACACAAGCTTATCCTTCAAGGTTTGTAAACTTTTTTCACCCTTATTGGTCCATGTAAACATAACCTTCTTTTGGGTCAACTTAATCATGGGAGAAGCAATAGAAGAGAACCCATACACAAACCTCTAGTAACAACCCGCTAAGCCAAGAAGCTTTTAATATCTGATGGAGTCAAAGGTCTAGGCCAACTTCTAATCACTTCCATCCTTTTAGGATCCACCTTAATACCATCCACCGACACCACATGACCTAGAATGGCAACCTCTTTCAACCAAAATTCATACCTCTTATATTTCGCATACAACTTTCATCTCTAAATTCTTAAAGCACCACCCTCAAATGGCTTACATGCTCCTCCTCACTATGAGAATAGATCAAATATCATCAATGAAGACCACACAAACAAATCAAGGTAGGGTTTAAATACCCTATTCATAAGATATATGAAGATAGCTGGTGCATTGGTCAACCCAAAAGACATAACAACAAATTCATAATGCCTATACCTAGTCCAAAAAGACATCTTGGGATATCACACTCCCTCACCTTTACTTGATGATACCTGGACCAAAAATCAATCTTAAAGAAGTCACTAGCCCCTTGAAGTTTGTCAAACAGATCATTAATCCTTGGGAGATGATGCTTATTCTTGATGGTAACTCTGCATTGGCGTAGGTTTGGACATGTTTAGCTCAGAGTATGTGCAATAGTTCCCTCGTTCACGGAGTATATTTTTGTCTGATAAGTTTTAATTCATGAAAACACCAATTGTCAATAATATTCGAGCTTTGTTTGGCAATTTTTGGAGAGACTTTTCAGGGAAAACAATTTAGTAAGTGTTTGTTTCATCAAATTAATTAATTTCTATTTCTTTTCTCTTGGTAATATTTTGGATTTCATGAAGATGTCTAAAATGGGATTTTCCATGTAATTGAATTGGGAACTTTAGTTGATGATTTCTCCCTCAATTTGAGCTCAATTTTAGTGGAATTTTCATCCATGAACCCCTATTCTCGCATAGAATCATAATTCTGAGTTTACTTCCAAATTCAAAAAATTTGAAATTCAATACTAATTTTGACCATTTTGCCCCTGAGCTTAATTGATACCAATATGGGTATAAAACATTCATCTCTTGACATGTATAATATATTATTAGTAGTGGTTGGTTGATTTAGAGCTTGTTTCGAGGTAGGTTCAGCTAATGTTTTGGACTAGGCTTGAGTTATTGGATATGTTTATGTGATAATTATCAAATTTGGATTGCTACAAGTGTAATTGGATTGATATGATAGTATTTTTGTGAAAATATGATATCAGTTGTATTGGAATTGGAGTAAATTAGGATATTGTTGGCAAATTGAGATATGTCCTTGATTATTCGATTATGATGGATGTTATTGTGATAATATAAAACTTATGATATTATTTAAGGAACTTGGTAGTAATTGATGGTATTGAGGTACTTCTGCAACTTAGATGTATATTTTGAGGACTTGTGAAGTCCAGTGTTCTTGATATATTTTGGCTATTGGGGAGTGTGGTGCCTTGAGCCATGTTGATGACTTATGGTTCCCATTGTGATACTTGGCACTAGTTCCATAATTTTATGATGGTTATTCATTGATATTCTTATTATGTTGTTAATACCTTGATTTATGTCATTGGCATGCATTTATCTCACATTGCATTTGTACAACCCCTTGACCATGCTAAGGTGACAAGGTTGGGATATTGTACCATCTTTTTCTAAAACCCCTTGATCAAGTTGAGGTGGCAAGGGAGAGATTGTACCACTTTTTTTAATCCCTTGACCATGCTGAGGTGGAAAGGTTGAGATATTCTGAGGTGGCAAGGCTAAGAGATTTTGGTATATGATCTGACAAGACCTCCATGGGTTCTACCTAATAGCCTTCGCTCGGTAGATGGATACACCAACTATGAGATAGTCGTGATTCCACCGGATATATTATATTCACTCATATCAATGCACTGTTTAATTGATTACACTTGCTCTTTTTATCTGTTATGACATATATATTTACATTTATTGTGTACTAACCCCTTCATTGCTGGTGAGAATGATTCTTCATCATACATGCTTATCCGATTTCTCCTACTCAAGTGGTTGAACCTACTAGGTATAATTCAGTGTACTCACCCCTACTATTTTCCTCCCTGAAGATCAAACATAGGGACACCCACATGGTAGTTGATCTTACTTGAGCAGAGTTTCATTTTAATACCAGATTTGACAGTGAGGCTCAGACTTCGATTCGCTGTTATTTCTTTAAGACATTTTGTTGACATCTATATCAGATAATGTATTTCACCTATAAGGAAGCCTAGTATTTACTCATTTGTACTTAGAAGCTCTTGTACTCATAACTCTAGGTTTTGGGATTTAAATTAAGAAATGTGGTTGCTCTTACTTTAGTTTTACTTTCTTTAGTCGCGATCTAGTTTTGGGTCGTGACAAAAATCCTATACGAAACTCAATCAGTTAAGAAGTTTTCAACTCATCTTTGTGCTAGAGGATTTTCGTGACCTCAATTTATCTCAAATAAATTCTCACACTAGATAATTGACCTTAAAACATATATGCAATTTACAATTACTGGATGTAATCCTATATGAATATGAAGAACCATTAGTCTTAGATTAGATATTTTTAGGATGTTACAGTATCTTCCCTCGGGACCATTCATTCACGAATGATGACCATGTCAGAGAATTGGACGAGGCACGAGTAGTATACATAACTGAAATTCTCAAGCATATGAATATATATAGAATCTAAGATGAGAGAAGGGTTATAATCGCAACTAATTTCATCAATATTTACCACAACTTTGAAAAAGAAAATTATGGACCCAATATATGAATAAGACCACCATGTAATAAGTAATATAATTGATACCCTTTGAGCTTAGTAACTCTTATAACCTATGATCTTCTGCTTGATTACTACACATCAATAACTTAATTTATAGCTCCTACCAAAGCCTAAGTTTAACTGTATACTTCTACCTTTTTTTGACCTTGATTCGTAGTTACAATGTGCTATCTATAAGTTTATCACACTTGTAGAAAATTGACCCATACGATTCATGTTCTATACCTTTGCAGGGAGTTTTATTTAGAGGATACCACTTTTTTAGACCTCTCTAACAATCTTATGTGTTTGAACCCGTAAGTTAGAACCCGTAAGTCCTTAACTGGTTCATTTTGGTAAAGTTGGGACCAAATTTAAATTTCTTCTAAAGTGTAGTCTTTAAGATTTAAATTGTTAATGGGGCCATATGTTGTGGTGTTTTTTTATTGGTCCAAGTGGACTTGTTGTCTATATATATATATATATATATAGACTTCTCTTGTGCAAAAGAAGATCTTCCACACTTAGAAAAAATAAGAGCAACTAAGCAGAAGAAGAGAGTTCTCGGGTTGCTACAGTAACCTGAAAAAAATTCTATTTTTTTTATTTTTTGATTGTTTTACGCTTCAAGCTAGGTATATTGGGTTCCCTAAGTGGCGTGGACGCGTTAGTTAGTCAAGAAAACGCTTGGTTTGATGGCTATGAAGATTTGGGTCTGGTAAGGGGCTTGAAAGGTATGTTAACTTCTAGCTTCATTTATGTAAATTAAAGCTTGTGGGTGTGTTAGGGATGTATTAAATTGAAGATAAAACATGAAAAGAGGGTTGATTGTTAGCTTGAATTGTGAATTTGGAATTTGGGGTTTGAAATAGGGACAAGCTTGCATATGAAAAAATATATTGATTTATAGTCATGTTTTTATGTTTATTTGACATGAAAATAGTCCTTGTGGGGGTGAAAGGAGTGTTGGGAAACTATGTGAATGTATACATGAGGGTTA